>APFE030883072.1:38855-149219 GCA_000404065.3 Pinus taeda
TTTCGTTCTAAAAAGTAATTAGAATATATTTTATTTTGATAAAAAAAACCTTCATTAAACTGGACATTACAAAACTAACATCTCGATGTGTTTGTACAAAAAAAATGGTGTCAAAATACTATGAAACATTTGTTGAGACAATGTGATGAAAAACACGAGCTTAACATAGTGAAAAAAAAATGACATCATAATTGTAACAAAGAAAGAAATAGACATTTCCCTTTGATGAACATTACACATCATCACAAAGTCACAATACTCAACTAACACCACAATTTGGTTGTGCAAATAAAACAACACAAACATGCAATGCAAAAAAGAAATTCCATGACACATTTTCCTTAACAAATATCTTTGTTTTTATGTGGTACATGGTTGTGTATAAAAATGAGTTGAAATTGAAGTGAATATAAATTCTTGGACAATGTGAAGAAAAAAACTAGCACCATATTGTAACAAATGAACTAACATGACAAACAAACCAATGCCTTTCATTGTAGCATACATGTTTTGATGTCAATATGGTACAAAAATTCACCCAATGTCACAAAGTGACAAATATTGCCAGATATGGCAATGTGACAAACATTGCATTAATATGACATACATTGCAATATATCTAATGATGCAATCTGAAAAACGTTATTGTAATATGACATTACAAAACTAATAAATAATTTTTCCAACAGTGTAATATTTTTCAAGTTTATCCAACATCACAATGTGATAAACATTGTCCGATGTTGCAATGTGACATTACATTGCAATTTATCCAATGTCGCAATGTCACAAAAATTGTCACGTTTTGACAATCTTTGTTGCATTGTGACATAAATTCTAAAAAACATGGACAAAAACTACCAATGTCAGAATGGTCAATCATGGTCACAATGACCAACCATTATGACATGTTTGACCATAATCAACATCATCAAATACTCAACATAGTCAGCCATACCAACCACATTCAACTTATCCAACCTATAGAATATGATTAGCACAACCATATTTATTCATATGATTGATATATACTAATTGACGTCATTTTTATATATTTGTTTAGATATAAAAATTAGAAAATACCCTATAAACATATATCAACCATATTAAATATTAATTAAATATATCATACGGTATAATATAATATTTTACTTCCATTTAAAATAAAATTAAAAACATCAAATCAAATCACCAAAATTGGGCTCCTTTAGCTTGGTGATCCTTTTGATCAGGCAACGAAATATATTGAATTTTTATATGTAAAACACATTGATAATAGAATGTTGTTTTCTTGCAGTTACATCGTTACAAAGAGATGTTTGGCTATACATTTATATTTTTATGATAATTTTTTTATTATTTTTGAATTAATAAATAGATTTATATTTTGAAATTTTATTTTTATAATAAGATTAATAAATATAAAAAAATATTGAAAATTTATTTAAACAATTTAACAGTTATACTATTATCTTCTCTAAAATTTTAGTATTTTGGAAAGGATTTGCCATGAATCTATTTATACTTTGGTGTTTGGAACCGATTTGCTATGAGTCTCACCCTTGTTATCCATTCTTTTAGACTACTCCTCCCTCTGCATTGTCTCGTAGGATCATTACGCCATACTGCAGAACCTCTGTTGTTACCTTCTCCACCTCCACGTCAGGAATCACCAGTCGGCGTAGAGGCCGAGTTGAAATCACACTTGTGGAAGTGAGGAAAGAGCAGGCGGTGCAACAACAAGACGATGGAGTTACCGGTGATTAGCAGAACGATGGCACCTGCACAAGCCGATGGCACCTCATAGGATAGGAGGTACTTCTTTCTGTTACCTGACATGTCGGGATAGGACCACCTATAATATTTGTTTGCTATTACAGATGGAGGGATTTACAACTCTGTAACGTATTAGATAATGAGAGTGCACATTCGTCAAGGCTACAATCCTTCTGCAAGGTTTTGATTTAGGAAATTGAAATCATAACCAAAGGTGTCTTTGTCGGCAGCTCTCATGACTCCATGTCCATGACTAATACAATGCATCGACTATTCACTTCTTAGTTAAATGGTTTAATGGTGGTGGCTACGAAAGAGACATGAAGGTATTTTCCTCAACTCGTCTATTTCCAATTTTCATTTATGTATTACATCCAAGTTAAAGGGTGAAGTGATGAGTGTATACTTCCAAGTTCATGTTCATCTCAAGTTAAAATAACCCCATTATATAGATGGATTCAACCAATCCATATATTTATATATAACAAACCAATCCATATATTTATATATAACATGTGATTTTCTATTCAACCAATCCATATATTTATATATAACAAACCAATCTATATATTTATATATAACATGTGATTTTCTAGGGTTGGCTACATGCATGGTTATTAGTTGTCTTAACTTACTCTAGGAATTGTGTTCATTTATTGTCACAACCATTTCTAGTTTCGTGAGGAGATGAGTCTACTTTTATTTGCAATGCTATGATTAACTTAAGCTTATTTAATACGTCAATTTAGGACTTTAGACAACTTAAGTACCCAACGTTTTGTTCCAATAACTAAATTGTGTTTCCCATAATCTTAAAATTTGCATTATAAGGATTTCTACATCTTTAATTTCATGGAAATTTAGACTAGGGAATTTAGATATTCCCTCTTCAGTAAGTCAATCACAACAAGATGTGGTAGTGCAAAAACATCATTTCCATAGATCTTGTGCTTTTGAGAGCCATATTTATAAGTAATTTTAGATAGATATTGACCCAGGAAACATCATTTGTTGGACATTCTACATTCCTATGATCATTTTGAAAATCATTGACAAGTCAACAACTGTTGTTTATTCAAGCTTGTTCAATTAAGCCTTGGATCTACATAATCTAGATTTATAATGGTAATGTATATTTCTCTTACATGGGTATCAAGTTTAAGTTATAATTAAATTCATTTGTTGCATTAAATATTTATGTAATTAGCTACAAAATAGAGTTGAAAAATCCAATCTATCTTGAACTCCCCTAGAAATGGGCGTCATAGAGAACCCATTGGTTGAACAACTTTATACTATGAGTGTGGATTCCTAACAATGGAAAATTAGAACAACAACATTAAAAGTTTGAAAGGCATATTTCTTTTAAATATGGATATTATTATCTTCTCCTCTGATCCAACTAAATTCTTAATTGAGAGCAGTCAGTTGCAACCAACTTGTTGGAGATTTATCCTATTGTTGAATATTAGAACATGTAGTATGAATGACACATGAACTGATTTATCATTAACTCGATATCATTGTTGTTAGTTTAGGAATATTCCATGTATCTTGGAATGTTTTGTTGGCTTTAATATGATTATTTTGCTTGATTTAATTAGCCAATTGTTATGTATAGTTGATAAGAATATTCTTTTGGACTTTTGATTGTAGTAATTAGTTATGTAGATGTTAAGGAACTAAATTGTTGAAGATATTAATCATGTAGCTTTACTTAAATAAATTTCTATCATCTGAATGTAGCGATGCCTCAATTACTAAGTGTTATAAAATAAAATAAACAAATAAAAATAATCACTCTAGTTACCAATGATTTATTTCAAAAATTTAGTGCACACTAATAATTGTGCTCTTATGTAAAGCAAATATAGATACTTGCTTATTAAAATCTAATTTTCACTCTTGTATTGCTCTTATTTTAGTAAATTTCATTCACAAATTTCATTGGGTTTCCTTATTTTGCAATAATAACCACATGTAATTTCTATTGTTTCCCTCAATGTATACAAGGTTCATATCTTCAATCCTGTAGCCATAACCAATGACCCTTTACTAATATTATAGCCACCTTTACCAAATCTTGTGGTGAAACCTAGGATACTCCATAAGCTTTGCTAAAGGTGGTTATAAAATTAGTAAAGGGTCATTGGTCATTAATAAAGGATTCAAAACAGGAACCTTGTATACAAACAGAAAGAAAAAAAATGTTAAATATAGTTATTGTTGTAAAAGAAGGAAACTCAATAAGATGTATGAGAGAGGTAGACAAGTGTGTAAATAAGAAGTAGGATAGGTTTAATTTGCGAATGTATAACAAGGACATGACTGAATAGAAGAATTATTCTCTATTTTTGGACAACATTGCGATTGGAACTTTAGGTGCAATGCTTAGGTGTATGTTCATGTCTACCTATGTGGGAAGGAACATCCTCGGGATGTGATGGTCATTAAAGTGGATCCACTAGTTAAATAAGGTTTAAAAGCAAACATAATTGATAAAAATCAAGTTAATATGATCTAATATAGTTGTGATTTGTGGCATGATTAAGAATGTTGTAGGCCTCAATGGATGACATTGGCTGTACTAAAAATTGACAAGGTTGTTGAATAATGGATGGATCTACTACATATAATATGTGAAAGTTGGGCCAATTAGAAATCACATCGATTTGGAAAGTGAAAATGAAGTTAGTAGGCCACATCAAGGTGAGAAGAGTTGAATGGAGGCATAATAGAACGGTACTAAAAAACGTGGATAGTGACAGAAAGGTCAAGTAGCTACATGTACATGAGAAAGTAGATGGAGTTGATGGTGTTGAGTCCAAGTGAAAGATCCAACATGTTATGTAGAGCCACCCACCCTAGTGAATTTGATCCAAGTTATAAATTTTAACCATAGGAAGGTTGTATTCCCTAAGGTTGTTGCAAGAACAGTTATTTAGGAATACATATTGTAGCATGTGAGCACATGATGTGATCCTTCTCAAGCATTGAGAGGATGAAGGATAAAGTTTTGGAAGGAACTACTTGAATGTGTACAAGCATGGAAAGTGTACTCATATGGTAGCTTGATATTAGTTTGTTAGAAGAGCTTTTACTTAGGCATATATGTTGTAGTATCATTACACATGGAGTTATGTAGGATAAAGTTGAGGAGTTGATGACATAAATAAGTACAAGGGTGATAGGTGTGCTTGTATGCCAGCTTGAGAGGGGTAATGTGATATCCTGGGAGGTTATATGGTTGATGAACCATGTATAACAAAACGTATATTAGAAAACAAAAGGATACAACAATTCGTTACCCATGTATTATGGTTGATGGTAGTGTTTTTATATGGAATTCAACAAATTTATTGAGCCTATATTAATCTCCCCAAGTCAAGTTCAAAGGGGGTACTATTAGTGTAGTTAAGGTAAACTTAAATTAATGATAGAGCTAATATATATTTAGTATTTTATAGACTTGAGGTTTTGGTAACCAATGGTTTTTCCCATGGTATGCTAATCTAATGTATTCTATTTAAAGCCGTGACAATTCCATTCTAAATTTCCTTTGGACCATGGAATAGTATATTTATTATTTGGAATTGGTTTTAGTGAAAGAGTTTCTTATTATGTCCATGTATTGTTGTTGTTATGGTGTTATGTATTTATTTCTCTCTCTCTTTTTATAACAACTAGTATCAGAGCTACATGCTCTTGTTTCTCTTGGTATAAGCTAGTCCTACTAAGAAATATGGATGCATTAAAATGAATGATATGAAGAAGTTGAACATCGCCAATTTCACCCTATGGACAACACATATGGAGGATATATTGATTTATAAGAATTAGTATTTTCTAATTGAGGGATTAGCAAATAAACCTTTATTAGTGATGGATGAAGCTTAGAATTTGCTAAATAAGAAGATGATTGCTACAATATGACAATACTTAGCAAATAATATAAACTTTAACTTGGCTAACGAGAAGATAATAGAAGGACTATGGAAAAATATGCATGATTCATAGGAGAGAAACAAAACATCAAAAAACGTTTTCTTTGTCAATAAGTTTTGTAGTCTCAATATGAATAAGGGCACTTCTTGTAGATTATTTAAATGAATATAACATAATTACTAGTCAATTGGCCTAAATTGTTTTGGATGATGAAATTAGAGTGATCTTACTCATGTGCTCCATGTTAAACAACTGGGAGAATTAGATAGTAGCTATGAGAACTTTGACACATGTAAGGACCCTAATGTTTGATGATGTTAGCATAAGTTTAATGAATGAGGTTTTTTGGTGTAAATCAATTACCAAAAACCAGGGAGGAGAGGCTGTAGCCTTAGGTGATCATGGAAAGAAAATTGAACGTAAGAGATAGAGGTTTCTGAGATAAAGATGAAAATTCAAGTCAACAACAAATAGGATTACTTACTTTTTATGTGGAAAAACTAATACACAAGTAAATATACTTCTAGGTGTAGAAGTAAGAACAAGAGGAACAAATAATGATTATGACAATAAAAAATCAAGCTAAATAAATAACTAAGACCATTGATATAGTTTTAGAAGGTGATGTTTTATGTATTGGTTTATTAGAAAAGGAATGATTATATTATTATAGTAGTAGCATTGATTGGGTACTAGACTTTAGGGCATATCACCATGTAATTCCATAAAAAAATAATTTTGTTGCATATAAATCGAATGAGTATGGTAGAGGATATTTGGGAAATGAAAACTTATATAACATTATTGGAGTGGGAGATACCCTAATCAACATGAAGGGTGGATAAGATATCTTTATAAAATGGGTTATGCATATTCCAGAGATGTGTATGAGCTTGATCTCCATGAGACAATTAAATGATGAAGAATGCTTTACAAGATATGGTAAACGTTGCTATAAAATTGGTAAAGGATTATGGTCATGACTAGAGGATTCAATACATAAACCTTGTATGCATGTACAAAAATGAAAGAAATATTAGATGTAGATATTTTTTCAAAAGAACGAAACTCATAACATTTTTGGCATAAGAACTTAGGTCACATCAGAAAAAAGGGCCTAAAAATTCTTATTGGAAAAAAATCTTCTTCCAGGTTTGAAATCATATGAACTTGACCTTTGTGAGCATTGTAAATATGGTATGCAATGAAGAGTTTCATTTACAAGAGGTGTCCATGAAAGAAAAAATTCTATTAGAACTGATATAGCGGTGAGTTCATTTTCCATGTAAATAAAATAAGACCAAGGTCATGGCACACATATTCCAAGTTGAATAGAGGGGACAACACTGTAGTGCACATCACTTCAGGTTTATTAATGGCTATAGTCATTGGAAAAGGAAAGAGGAAATACATGGAAATTTGATATGAGAAATAAAATATAATAAGAGAAAAGAGAGATGAAGAGACACAAATATGCATGCAAGGCAAATTATAGATAAATTAGAGGTAAATGAAAGAAAAATGAAAAACGAGAAGAAAAGATGAGACATCAATGATAAAAAGGCATCAAAGAAATAGTTCACACATTTTCTTTATTTTTTTGGTTAGTTCTAGCTTTTGATCACTTTCAAAAATAGAGCTTTAAGAGAAGAAAGAGAAAACAATTGGAAAAACAAGAAAGCAAGCAATGGAAAGCAAGAGAGCACAACGAAAGGTTGGGAACATCAAGTACAATAGGAGGACATCATAGGTAACAGGCTACATGTGTGATTTTATTGCTAAGATTTGCATGCATGGTGCACGCATTTGGTCATTTGGTTTCTATGTTTCCATTGACATGGAGTCTTCCTAGATTGATATTGGTTTCCAATCTTTCTTTTCCATTTGCTAGATATCCATGGTGTTGTGGGTTCCTTGTTTTGGTTTAAGCTTTGGATGACTAGTAGACTTTGGATCTTGGTGAGGTGGTCTCAGGAAAATTCCCAAGGGTCAAGGGTGGATATGGGATTTCTCCTCGAAATTCTTGACAAATGGGTGGAGACAAGGAATTCCTCTGGGTATCGTGAAAAGAGATGGATGCATCCAATCTTGTTTCGTGTTAGTGATTAAAAACTAGTTTAGGCGAAATCATTATGGTTGAGGGTTGAGGTAGTTTGGCCTCTGGAATCCCTAGTTGGTTTTATCTTGGTTTAACCCATATGATCCCACATTCATGCTTGGAATATGGCATGGGGGTGATTGGCTAAAAGAAATATTTGGTTCAACCCAATCTATGGTTTGGTGGTACATGTAAGTCCCTGACTTAGTTGGAATTTTCATCTATTAATATGCATTATTTTCTTATTGTGATCAATGAGCACATGTATTGGTTATCATATTGATTTTATGACTAGCTTTTCATGGTTTCATCTTGGTTATATGTTGGTTATAGGCCTTGTTAAATGATGTTCTCTTGTTATACATCTTACTCATGATTTGATAAGTTATTAAATGGTTGTGTGATTGCATGAGCTAACTAGTGTTGTTGTGGCTATTTTGAGAGGGCATTGAGCCTTCTTGATGATTCTTAGATGAAGTTAAGGATACATTGAACATATATGCATTCTTGACCTGCAATTACTGTGTTTACCATATGTTTTTCAAAATGTTATCATGTGTTTGGAATATTATGAGTAGGATCTAGCCTTAGTACTTCTCACATAGAATTTTCATCACCTTATACTTGATTATGGAAATTTTTGGGTTGTTCTAGGAAGTAGCTTGTAGTATAGCCCTAAAAATGTGGCACAAATTTCGCAGCTGCATGTGTGAAACTAGGAAATTCCAGCTTCAACCACATGAAGGGAGGCCTGTGCATGTTTTTAGATCCTTCCATCTATAGTCACAGTGGCCTATGCCTACGTTTGGGATTTGAGCTTAGTTGAAAAGAAGTTATAGCTCAGGGTCTGATCACCACGGGTTGTGGATTGACACCTAAGTGATCTAGTGCCCTTGAAAGGTTTGAATAAGTTTTCAGTTAATGGGCCTCCCTTCCATAACTGGAACTTTGATGTTGGGTCATTTCATAGTAACTCCTATCTCATGTTTACCTATAGAGCTTATAAAAGCAGGTAAATGTGGGATAGGGTGGTATCAAAGCGAGGTTGCATCACTGGACCTCCAGGTAAATGCAAATTGTTATGGATGCATGCTTTTTGTCTATATGTTACTATGCATACATGTTAGCTAATTATTTCTATCATTATGATATCGATGCATGAGATGGTATGCTTGTGATGTTGAATCGTGCTAGTCTAGATTGGCCAGTGCAAATGCAATAACCTTCCTAGGATACCTTGAGGTACATTTTTTATTATGTCTTACATAGCTAACAATGGCATATTGCAGGAAATACAAGGCCAATAGATGAAGAGCATAATAGTTGAGTACAATTCATATGAATCTCTCTACAAGCTTGAACGGGCATTGGTAGGATGGGAGAGATGAGTTGAACAGTAGGGAGAGGGAAATTGTCCTAGTTTGGCAGTATATGTTTTAACCCCCTACAGAAATTACCTGCATAAAATCTAAAACATAAAAAAATAAAAAATGGCAAGAACATAAAACATAAAACAAATATTCATAGAGATTTTCCCTTGGACCCCAAAACGGGACTACGAGATTGATTTTTCATTATGTTCCTTTCAACGTTACAATACATATATATACATGTTGAAGCATTCATAAAGCCCAATCCATTAGCCCTGGATTAGAACATAACCGTAGTTCCCTTGACCGGATCTACAAAATACCATGGGCAGAAAACCATCATGCCCAAAACCATGTGCAAAATCCACGCAAAAAACCATAGGTAGGTTTGCCCACCTAATACAAGGTTCATAAAAATGTTCCTCCGGCATTGCCTCGAACACCATATAGGGGCAGCGAAAATTTTAAGGATGGAAAATTATCTTGAAGTTTAAAAACATTTGCAAATCTCACTAGTCCATAATATGCAAAGTATAAAATTTGTATTGATGTATTTTTAAAATGATTCAATTTTATAGTGATTATATATATACTCTTTATATAATATTCGTGATTTTTAAGGTTAAATAATTTTATATTGTCAAATTTGGGAGGATCATTTTTATAAAAAGTGGAAATTGGTGAATCTTTTTCTTGGAAAAATCGTGGAAAATTAACCGACTTGCAAATATTAGCCCCTAAAATTTTCCATGTACAGGGGGAATATCGTCCCCCTCCCCTAGTACAACTGACACAACAAACAGGGGGGGAACCCCCCCCCCCCCCCCCCCCCCCCCCCACCCCTCACATGTGCGACTACTCGTGGAAAGAATATAACACACACCCAACATTCTCCCACTTATTGTTCACTTTTCCACAACATGGGTCACAAGAGATCTTAGTCATTGGTCCAGCCATGCAATGCCCATTGTTTTTCTACACCAAGAAAACTTCTCAATGCTCACAGACTTCATCAATGCATATGCATCATTATTCAAGGTGTCCACCTTTACCAGCAACACCTTTTTGTCCTCAACTATATCCCTCACAAACTGATATTGAACATCAATGTGTTTTGTCTTTGATTGATAAGCAGGGTTCTTTACCAAGAAAATTGCACTTTGGATGTCACAGTCTATGCTTATAACTCATTATACTAATACCATACTTGAACATGATCTTTTCATACAAACTACTTCCTTGCTTGCATGAGTAGCTCCCATGTATTCACCCTCTGTAGTTGAAAGTACCATTATAGATTGTCTCTTGCTCATCCAACTAACTACAACTCCAAATAAGTTAAACACATACTCACTTGTAGATCTTCTCTGATACAGGTCTCCAGCCTAGTCTGCATCAACAAATCCATGGATGTCCAAAATTCTATCCAATCCTGGTCTTGCTTAGTAGCACAAACCATCATCACAAGTGCCACACAAATACCTAAAAACCCACTTCACTGATGTCTAATGCTCATTCCCTAGTTTTGACATAAACCTGCTCAATACTCTCACTGCATGTGTAGTGTCTGGTCTAGTACATACCATTACCTACATCAGGTTACTGATTGCACTTGCATATGGAACACGAGACATGTCCACTTCCTCTTCTTGTGACTTGGGAGACTATTCAACAGATAAATTTAGACCTACAGGAATAAAAACCTTCACCGGTTTACTATCCTGCATATGAAACCTCTGTAATATTGTCTTCACATACTTCCTCTGGTTTAACCAAAGCTTCCTCTTTTCCTGATCTCATTTAATTTCCATGCCCAAAATATAGTTTGCAGCACAAAGATACTTCATGTCGAATTTGGAAGAGAATTGGGTCTTCAAATCCTAGATAATTTCCTTGTTATTTCCAATCAACAATATATCATCCACATACAAGACTTAAAAATAACTGGGTCACCAATTAATTTAAAATATAAACAGTGATCTGCTTTTCTTCTGGTGAATCCAAGTCCCCATATATATGTATCAAATTTCTAATACCACATCCATGATGATTGTTTTAACTTATACAAAGACTTTTTTAACCTGCATACCAGTTCTTTCTTATCATTAATTACAAAGCCTTCAAGTTTCTTCATGTAGATATCTTCTTCCAGATCCCCATGAAAAAATTCTATCTTCAAATCCATCTATTCTACCTCAAAATCAAAATCCAAAACAATAGATAAAACTAATCTAATAGAAGCTACCATGGAAACATGAGAAAAAATATCACCAAAATCAATTCTGGACACATGGGAATAACCTTTTTCTATCAATAGAGCTTTGTATTTCCCCACCTCACCTTATGAATTCATGTTCTTCTTAAACAACCATTTGCTTCCAATAGGTTTCCTTCCAACCAGAAACTCCACCAGATCCCAAGCCTCATTTTTGTCCAAAGATGTCATTTCATCAACCATGGCTTCTTTCTAGAGTTCACCATCCTCTGAATTGAACTAATCTTCTTAGAGATAGAGTTTGTCTCTCCTCGTCTTCTAATTCCTATTTTGTTGTAGAATCTAATTCCTCATCCTTTAGCTCAAACTCTATCTTCTCAAGATCCTTTCGTAGGACTTCATGTTTAATAACATCTTTCACCTCTCTAAATACCACATCTCAGCTATACACAAACTTCCTTCTTTCTAGGTTCCAAAGCTTATAACCTTTTAAACCATCCTTATGCCCAATAAAGATACACCTTTCAGATTTTCTATCCAACTTGGTTCTTTTCTTCTTTGGAACATGTACATATGCATCACAGCCAAATACACTTAGATGTAAAAGAGAGGGTTTCTTACCAGTCCATACGTCATGTGGAGTCTTATCTTCCAACGTTGATGAAGGTGATCTATTAACCAGGTAACATGCCATCTCTACTACCTCAGCCCAAAATTCCTATCCTAACTTGACACCACTAAGCATGCTTCTTTCCTTTTCCATCAACGTCCTATTCATTCTTTCTACAAATTTGTTTTGTTGAGGTGTGTATGGAGTAGTATTATGTCGTGATATACCACACTTCTTACAGAAGTCTTCAAATTCCTTCTTGCATAACTCTCCACCATTATCTGCGCTCAACACCTTTATCGTCTTCTCTATATGGTTTTCCACGAGAGCCTTAAATTCTTTAAACTTTTCAAAGACTTCATATTTCTTCCTAAGGGAATATATCCATGTATTCTTTAAGAAGTCATAGATAAATGATACATAGTACACAGACTTATCTAGTGATGGAACTGACTCAAGTCCTAACATATCATTGTTTATAAGCTCTAATATCCCTTTTGTTAGATTCCTATACCAATAGGTTTCATTTTTCATGATTGACAGTGGAAGGGCTAAATATGTTCATCATTGCATGCTGCAAAGGTTCCATATTTTGTATACAGACAAGGAAAAATAAAAAATGAAAAGAGGTTATGCCTTAAAAGAATAATCAAAAGCCAAGAAAATCAATTGGCCAGAAAAAATAGTAAAACTGAACCCCAAACCAAAGACCAGGAAAGTGACCAGTCAAAATGCCACTGCTATCTTATTTACAAGTTCACAATGTGCAAATATTACCACATCTGATGGATGGCCCAACAGTCCAATCTGGACCATGCCATGTTTAAATTTGCTGTTGTAGAATAGAGAATGAATATCTGTCCAAACAGTTCAAGCTTGGCAGATTAGTAGCTAGGTAGAGAATTTAAGGAGCCCAACTGCTTAATCTAGGCCCTTGGAAGAAATAAGGGTACATTTAGATAGGAGGACAGTCAAAAGAAAAGAGGACAATCAGGGTTTGCTAATCTAAGTGCACCCAACTCAAGGAAGAAAAAATGTTAGGTTTATTAGGCTGAGTAGGTAGTTTGAGGTTGCAGAAGCAAGTTGGTAATCACTTGTGGTCTTGTCAAGAAGGACTCATCTGATTTATGGCATTGACACCATGGCAGTTGTTTGATGGCACAACAGGGAAGCATGACTAACTTCCCCTTTCATTTCCCCAGAAATCATTCACTAACATCCCCCCAAGGACCCTGGGATCGGCCCAATAGTCCTTTTCACTCTATTTTATGAAAAAAGCTAAGTAGAACTCTGAGTTCACTCAGTTGGAAGAAAACACATTTCTTGTGTAAAAATGGTCATCCCATACTCTTTCATGTTCTTATGCCTAAGTTTGCATTTTATAAACTTAGCATTTATCCATTCATTTTCATTCCATAAAAACTCATATTAACATCTAACCCTATTATCTAGCTCCCTAAATCATTTTCCCACCTTATTCTACAAAAAACTATATTAAAACCCAAAAAAATCTAAATATCCCCTCCAAATGGCAACTATAGCCAAATAATATAAGTTCGGGAAACATTAGGTCGATTTGGGACTCTATTGTAACCCATCCACGTTCATTAACCCTTGGGATTTATTTAACACCTGGTTAAATAAATAACCATATCAAACCCTCCCCCCAAACCATACCCTATTACCCTCCGCGCATGCATTTAATTTTGGATTTCGTTTAATATTTGGTTAAACGAATAACCATAGTCTGGCGCCGAACACATATTAAACCTATAACCTAAGGTCTAAACCCGCCCGAAACTATGCAAAAATCAAGGCTTATCATGCGCGCTTTTCTGCTAACGTTCAGTTGCATCTCCCTCTCGTCCGCCGTCGGATTGCCTTCCCCAAATCCGACGGTCTTCATCCATATCGAGCGCCCCTCTGTAGCGATACATTAGTACCCGATGGTCAACGGTTTCACAGTCGTACACCGGGACACTTGTCACCCTCCGATTGCATCGGGCCGCCTCTGACAATTACCGCTCCCGTATCAAAGGCGGTTTGATGGAAACCACTTACTGCCCTCCCCTTTTGCCTATGTCACCACATGACATTGCATCCACGTCGCCGCCACTGCACTGTACTTGCGCCATGTCACCCGCTGACGCCACCACCCCGCCACCGTGTCATATGCCACATCATCACATACGTCAGCTGCCACGTTATCTTCTGTACCCACTACATGACAAAAGGGACGTCATGATGACGTCATCTTGGAAAAACGCAAAAGGCGCCAAAAGGTCCAAAATTGGTTAAAAAGTCATGAAAACGACTATTTTTCCGCCTATTTCTATTTGTTGAATCCGCAAACAACGTTCATGCGCTTTCACTATTAAATCACATTCAGAGCTTATACTATCCATCAACTCGCCAACTCGACTCCATAGCTCAACTCCGCAGCCCAGGCTGTGCCTGCTAACCATCCTCAGTGCCCTGGACACAAGTATTTATCCCTATTTTAGCCTGAAAGCCCTATTTTTCAAGTTCTCTGTTCAAAATTGCCAAAAGAACCTATAATTTGCTTCCAAAGGCATTCCTACCAATCGCTCACTGACCTGCATACGCCATTTGAGCTATTAATTCACAACAAACCTGCAGGTTTGAGCTCATTCCCTCTGCATACGAGCCATTCCAACACACTTTGCGTCCATATTCGCCTACAAACTCCAAAAAATTTCCCAAGCATTGATTTAAAGTGGTCGAGCGCCCTGCTTCCTCTGTGTTAACCTATTTTCTAAAGGGAAACCCTCGGCTTCCATCTCCGTCTGCAAACTTTCGCCCCTTCAGGCAAAATTCAAACTCCATTTTCTCGGCATTCTGTCCACAGAGCCTGCAATTCTACAAATTTATGTAAAAAACCCATTCTAAATGCTGCAAATTTGTTGTTTCCATAAACTCTATACAGTGAGGTTGGCTTGAAATTAAAAAAAATCAGTTTTCATACTTCTGACAATAGCCTCAGAGCCTAAATTCTACTTCTTGTTGCTGTTTACACCTATATTGCAATCAATACAGGCAATATAAAACATGGAGACTCCAGTAGCTTTGAACATTTCTCCTTTGAATGCTCCACACATGGATTTAGAATGGTTACCTTTGGCAGACAGGGACTTCCAGATCAAGGATATGAGGGGCCTTAATTCTCACCTCAAAACTGTGTGCCAATTCAGAAACAGTCACAGAAATAACTCTGATATCCTAGGAATTTGGCAATCTAGTATGCCCATCTACTTCCTCCCATCAGTCAATGTGTTTCTCGACTTCATTCATCTATGTCATGCAAACTATGAGCCCACTCAGAGAGCAATTCTCAGTCCAGATGGGTCTGTGTTGTTCTATATCACTCCTCAATCCATAAATGAAATGTTGAACTTTGAGCCAACTCAGCCTTTGGTTCCCCTTACAATGAAACTTCTGCTTGATCAGGGTGCAAAGCCCTCTAGGGCAAAAATATCAAGAGTTAGTCAGTTGTTTATGGATCCATAGTTCCAGTACGATCATCCTCCTCCCTATCATCAGGTCTCATTTAATGAAACAGGCAGGCTAATGGTAGATATGGTTTCCTACATTCTAGGATGCAAAACAGGAGAATTTGTGGATGAGACTGTATTTCTGCTCTTAAACATATTCACTCCAGGACAGCCCCCTGCTGTCATGTATGACTATGCCACCTTCATAGCAAACAAAATACATGAGCAATTCATGATGATGGAGAGAGAAAGAGTTTTTAAATACACCTCCTACATTTACCATCTGCTGTTGTACTATCACCCTGATAGTTTCAAGGTTCCTCTCAGGAGACTAGACTCAAAAGGAGAGAGGAGATCTGTCATCTATTGGACCTCAGTTTTCCATGAAGTCCACTATTCTCCATACACATATTGTGATTTTGTTGACCTGTTCATCTACCCAACCACTTGCCTATTAATGATGACTCCTCCTACCAGATTCACTGCTGAAATGCAAAGAATCTTGCATCTTTCAAAGGGCTACAACATTGGTGATTGGTACTTCTACCAAAACCACACAGTGATAAGAATTTATGGGTGTGTGTTGTCTCCCTATAAGTTGCCAAGATATGTCCCCATGAGACTTTTTTCCTTGGAATATTTCAGGCAGTTCAGTAATGCAGACTTGACTCATTTCCATGGGAAAAACAAGAAGGCACAGCTTAAAATCAAACATCAATTGGGTCCCTTTGTTTTCAACAAAAGGGAAGAAGCATGGAAGGATGCAGACAATATGCTAAGGCAAGAGCTCATGTTGAAACAAAGCTTCTACTGGGCACCATATGACCCTGAACATTTCATAAGCCTTAGAAGAATCAAACACAGGCTTTCAGGATATCTACACCAGCCAATCCCCCACATTCAACAATATGCTAATCAACAAGAATGGGTAGAGGGCACATTAGATGATGAAGAGCTTACTGAAGAAGAAAAATTAGAGAAAGATATGAAAGAAATTGAGAAAAGAATAGACCTGGATTATGTTGCACAGGTCACCTTCACATAGCCTCAACCAATTGGAGCAAGCACATGAACTGCTACATCTTCACAGCAGCCAGCTAAAGAAACCATTTTACCTACAGGGAAAGGCAAGGACATTGAGCACTCAGAACAACAAAGCACAATGGAAGAGCAGCCATCCTCAAATCAAGAAAAGGGTCAAGAACAAAGTCCTTCATCACAAACAAAGGCACCTGAAATCCCTGTGCTACAAACTCCTCATAATGAGGAAAGAGGTAAAAAGAGGGACAGAACAGAGGGCACACCCACAGGGGCATCCACAGATCAGAAAGGGGAAAAGGGACAGAGGCTAAACCCATATGCCGAGGAGGAAATTACAGAAGAAACCATAGGAAATATCAGGGGTGAGGGAACTTCTGAACAACAGATCCCTCCTGTTTTGGAAACATTGGCCAGCTCCTTTCAGCAGGAGCAAGAGAGACAACTAGGTGGGGAGGTTTCATCCTCCTAACAGCAGACCAGGCAAGGCTCGGATATCAAATGAGCATTCACAGAGATCAAATCTAGAAACGAGCCAATAAGGTTTCAGCTTTGCAATCAGTTGATGAGAATGGCACCAACAAATCAACAGAGACTGATGGCAGCATATGACATGCAAGCAGGGAAGATGACTCTCAGTCACTTCAGACCTACTACATAGCAGCCACAGTCAGCTGCAGACTACATCAGAACCAATCTGGAGGTCCTGGAAATAGACATACATCCAATAGACCGGATTGAGTTACATAAGCAGGCTGGAGAAATGGTTTACTCCACATTGGCAGACAAGGCTCTAATGGCCCATAGATTGCAGAATTCTTTGTATAATACTTCTGCCCAGTTAGAGCTGGAAAAAGCGTCATCATTAGCCAAGGATAATAGGGTAAAATCCTTGGAAAAGATCATTATAGAGTTGGGACATGATCCCAAAGATCCCAAAGGCACACAGGCCTTAATCAGAAAAAAGGAGGAAGACATAGCAGCGCCGAGAAAACAAATGAAGCTGCCAGTTACCATACATCCTCAAACTGTAGAAGTGGTGCAACAATAGGAAGTAGAGGATGTAGTTAGCCTGCTTATGAGGATGAACCAAAGGCTATTGGACACAGAGAAAGCATTGGAAGAGGCTCAGGAAGGGAAACAACCAGAGTTGGCCCCTCAACCATCCCAAACAGCTCCAATAATTACAGCTCCTCCTACAACAGTCACTACAACAGCACCTCCCCCAGATTTAACTTCAGCAGCAGGTGCCTCAACTTCAGCAGCAACTACAACAGCAGCATTGCAAGAGGCCAGCTTGAGCATGGAGGCCATGATGAAATAAATTAAGGCTTTGGAATTACAAATGGCAGAAATGAAGGAGACCAAGGAAAAGCTAGCCAAGATTTAGGCTAGTTAAGATAAATCAAAGATGACAGTTGCCGAGAAGAATAGGGGAGTAAAGGACCTAGAGAACAAGATAAAGGCCTTGGAGAAAGACCTCACTCTCCATAGAACCCTGACCAAGATAAAAAACAATTTTGTGGAATAAAATTGGCCAAGCTATTGCTGATCAATGGACAACAATACAAACCATTTTTGACCAGATAGAATTGATGGCAGTAGCTCAATATGAAACTCATAAGGCCAGAACATTATTGGCAGATAAGCCTAAGCAAGCCAATCAATTGATTCACTTTTTGAATACTCGTACTGGTGAGCAGCTGGCAACACTGAACATCTAGAACAGGACAAAGACTATTGTAAGAGTCAAGAAGGTGCTGACCATGAGAAATTTTGTCCAAACTATAGAAAGAAAATGTCAAGAAATGCAGAAAGAGGTAAATTCCTTTAGACAGAAGCTTTCTAATTTGCAAAGCAAAGGTTTACCCAGCCTAGTCACTAGCACTGGAAGGCTGCTAAAACAGGAACAGTGTGCAAACAGGCTGAGTACCTATGTGCAAAATCAAATTACAACATTGTCAAGCAGCACAAAAGAAGTATTCCCTCCCACAAGGCAGAGTTTATATGATAAACTGGAAGATTTGTTTTACATTGAGCATGAGATAGCACACCTTTTTCTAGTTTGGCCGAATTATTACACATACACTGAAGCTGATGAAATATTATTCAAGTTAAGAAAGCATCATCTACCAACAGAGGAATGGTGGCAAAGCCTGCTTGAGATTCTAAAGTAGTTTTGATTCTCTTCTTATTTATTGTCTGCATAACAAGCAAATTGTATAATATGGCTCTGCTATCAAAAATTCAAATTGACAAGTGGATGAAATTAGCGCTAAAAGGCATTCAAACAAACTACACAGGTGGCAAATGATAGCACGCCCAAGACAACACAACAGCAAAGTGATCATCCACCGACTACCAGGGTCAAAGGGTCAACAGCAAACAGGACACCTGCAATAGCCAGTAAAGCGCATTTATTTCCTCAATTATTGTTGTGCATTTTTTCCACATTAGTTATTATTTCTGCCAGAGTAGATGGATAAATCTATGTCAAGATATTTCCCTATGGGATATTTTGTAAACTGCTATAAGTACTTGTTAAAGAGATGTATTATTGTTGGCTGGTGAATATCATTCTGGACATGCGTTGTATATTTTTAAGAACCCTTCAGAAATAAAATTGCTGGAATGCTTTGCTGGTGAACTGACTGAGTGTGGAATCGATCACAAAAGAATAGATTGCAGAATTCTCGTGTTAATGCATAGATCAATAAGTCTTCTTAACCCCTATGTTACTATATTTTTCTTTATTTATCATCTATATACCATGTTCTAAGTTACAGGAAAGAAGGATAACCCAGAATTTACTTCACTGTACTCTGTGTTCAATTCCTGTAATTTCTAATGTTTTCTACAGGAGTAGCATAGGCAAGAATTCTTAATTGCTCTTGTCCCCCTAGTTCTTTCACTCTAAATATCATCAAGGAATTCTTAAGTGCCACCTGATAATATTTATGCAATTTCTCTATGTTAATAGAATGAAAGATTCTTGACTGCCTTTCATTCTTTGACTTCATTCCATCTTATTTCAGTTTCAAAATTGTTCTGTGTTTAATTATCCTGCTCTGTAGTATTATCATTGCCAAAGAAACCATGCTTAGAAGTTTATTTACTTGGACTCCATCAACCCAATGGTATGAACTTCTCTCAACTTACTGCCTTGCTCTATTGAATGTCATCTCCCAAACATCAAACAAAAATTGTGTCTCATAAACTAGCCTAAAATATAAACAAACAAAGCTAAATTACAAAGAGAGAGCCCTCTTTGGTTGCAGGTAGGCTAGGACCTGTAGCTAAAAGATTGGTTAGTGGTTACCTCGGCCGTATTCCCTCTAGGAGGCAGTGAACAACCTGAGCGATAACACCTTTCATCCTCTTAGCACCAGAGGGGAAACTCACCCAATTCTACTTCCCATGTACATAATGTTCACATAAATAGAAATTAAGAGAGAAATAAGGCATGCCTTATGCAATACCATTACCATGAAGTATTCGAAGTTCCTTCTCTCTAATATTTCTAAGCCTTTGATTCCATATCATGGTATTATCTCCAGAGACTCTTAGATTTTCTACTGCACTTTCAAGAACCGTAGAACTGTTGCACAGATCAATAACAATTCTACCTAGAAGCTTGTGAAAAGTTCCAATCTAAACTTCCTGCATCAATACCAGTGCTCCATGAACCATCTTGCAGGTATCTTTCTTGAACATTGTTTTCACACTTGCATCATCCTTCTTGCTTACAAAAATCGGATTTCTTTCCAATCTAGGAATATGCAAAACACTCATAAGTGTTCAAATCCTTCCACATTGCAACTTAAACTTGACTTTTCCATGTCTTACAATTCTAACTCTTGTGTCATTGACTAAGAAGACATCACCCCCATCATATTTATCATACTCGCAAAACCACTCCCTATGGGGAGTGAAGTGAAAGGATGCACCGAAGTCAATCAACCATGCCTCATGATCTACATGTGTACTTGAAGAAGAAGCCAATTACACATCCCCACCTTCATCTGAGGTGGTTTTTTCCTCTACAAAATGAGCATCATCAGGTCCCTTTCCTTTCTCAAGAGCTTTAGATCTACAGTCCTTTTTGAAGTGCCCTTCCTATCCACATTTCCAGCACACATTTACAACTTTTCTTGGAGATTTAGATCTCCCACTCAAGGAGTTATTCTTCTTTTTATTTTGGGACCATCCTCATATAGACAAGGAATCTCCATTTTGTCCCTCCATATTTTTCCATCTCATCTCCTCTGAAAAGAAGGATGAGACTATTTCATCAAAATTCAAGGTAGTTTCACTACTACCTATTGCAACAACCAAACTATCCCACGAATCTTGTAGAGAACACATAAAATTGATGCACTTATCCTCATATAAAATTTTAATATCAACAAATAACAACTAAATTACAATAATATTAAAGGCGTTCAGATGCTCTGTCACCAAGTCTCCATCCTTCATCCTAAGTTTATACATATTTTTATGTAGGAACAACTTGTCCACTAGAGATATATATTGGTACAATGTCCCTAACTTGTCCCACAAATCCTTTGCCATAGCTTCCTCTGATACATTCAACAATACTAGATCTAAGATACACAACCGTATTATACTCTTTTCTTTCCGATGCAACTTTGCCTAGTCTTCATCCAACATTACTGTTGGTTTACTACCTGGATCTACCACAATCCACTAATCTTTATCCACCAACAGATCCTCCATCTTGAGTTTACACAACTCAAAAATCTATCCATTAAATTTCCTGATCTTTATATTTCCATTGCTCACCATTTTCTTTCACTGCAAGAATCGATCCTACAAATCTCCCACTGAACAAGGTCTACCACAAGCATGAGAAAAAACCCTTATTAGAAAATGTGTATATCTAGCAGCAAATCCTCCATCTTGAGTTTACACAACTGAAAAATATGACCATTGAATTTCTCGATCTTTATAGTTCCATTTCTCACCATTTTATTTCATGCCAAGAATCGATCCTGCAAATCTCCCACTAAACAGGGTCTACCACAAGCCTGAGCAAAACCCCTTGAATATGAAAAAAATCTAATACCAAATGTATGTTTTAACCCTATATAAAAATTACCTGCATACAAATTCTAAAAAACAGAAAATAAACAATGCGAGAACATAAAACATAAAACTAATATGCACAGAGATTTTCCCCTCGATCCCAAAACCCGGACTACCATATTGATTTTTCATTATGTTCCTTTCAATATTACAATACATATATATACATGCAAAAGAATTCATCAACCCGAATCTCTTAACCCTAGATTATAACATGATTATAGTTCCCTTGATCGAATCTACAAAATACCATGGGCAGAAAACCATCATGCCCAAAACCATGTGCAAAACCCATCCACAAAACCATAGGTAGGTTCACCCACCGAACATAGGGTCCATAAAATTTTTATGGCTACCACTCCCCTAAAACTTCCCCACACGGGGGGCAATGCCCCCCTATGACCCCCTTACTGCACTTGACGTAATGAACAGGGGTGGCTAACGCCCCCTTGCACGTGCAACTAGTCATGGAAAGAATACAACACACACCCAACAAATAGAGACATTGAGAAGTTTGAAGGTAGAAATTGTCAGTTGCAATGAACAAAATGACCAGTTGATTGAGGCAGAGGAAAGGCCTATTAGAGGTCATGAAAAACAATCGAAGGTTAATGCAGTAATTCTTTAGAGCCTTTGAAATTTGTAGAAGCAAGGACAACCGGGGATCAATCATCGGCAGGAAGAAAATACTAGTGGTGCAGTTCAAAGTAGGTCTTAGAAAGAGTCAATATGGACAAAGATAATATAGTAAGAGGTGCTAGATCCTTGGATATAATTGATAGGAGGGCTAGCACTCATGGATTCTTATTCTAGCTTTGGTGTTGAGAGACATCATCATCATAACCACGATCATCCTTATAGGATGAGCGAGAGGGGATATTTTCTAAAAGAATTCAAGAAATCCAAGCCTCCGACTTTTGCTGGAGAAATGAAGAAATAATAAGATGGAGAAGCATGCCTGCTTGGGATGAATAAGTTCTTCAAAGTGCATGATTACTTAGAGAGGATAAGAGCCAATATAACTACCTTCATCCTCAACGGAAAAGAAAATATCTAGTGGGAATATGTTAAGTATGTTAGTTGCATTAAGGAAGAGGATCTTATTTGGGATGGGTTTGAAAGACTCTTCAAAATAAAGTACCTATATGAGAGGTATTATGACAAGAAGGAAAGTGACTTCTATGAGCTCAGGATGGGTTCCATGATAGATGGAGAGTACATGACCATATTTCTATAGTTGTTAAGATATGTTACTTATCTCAAGGATGCAAAAGTGAATATCAAAAGGTTCATCTATGGGTTGCTAGTAGAATTCAAAGATTGTATTGTATTTGATTACCCTCGTTCATTGGAGGAAGCTGTCATAAAGTTGCATCATTTTTAGGAGAACTCAAAGTGTAACCCTGAGTACAAGCAGGACTAGAAAGGTAATGAGAATACTAAAGGAAAATTACTTAAGAAGTGATGAAGATACTGGGATGTAGGAGACAAGGATAATATGGCACCTTATAAGAAGTTTAATGGAACTAAGAGAGGACATAGGTCTCAACCTAAGGAGAAGCAGAGTAAAGGCAATAGAAAGAAACTTTTAAGGTGTTGGACTTGTGGCGAAGAGAATCACATGAGATATTTCCCATCACATCATGGTGGCAGGCTTGAAATTTACAATGCTCATGAGGTGCAGACAATTGGATATGTAGGCTGGAGTATTTGTCGAATTTATGTAACATTGGATAATAATCAAGTAGACCATCAGATATCCATTATTGATATGGAAGGCAAATTTTGTGATCAATTTGTTTCCATTTTGATTGATCCTTGATCTAATTATAGATATATTAGTCTTGACCTAGTGGATCAACGTTAGTTGAATAAGGAAGTGCATGCATAATATTGGTTGGTGAAGTTGGCTACAACAACCAAGAGAAGAGTTCATCATTGTGTTGTGCATTTGAGATTAATGGTATGCCTACACTAGCACATCTAAATGTGCCTCCTTTGGGATCATATAGTATATTGTCTGGAATGGGCTAGATGTTCATTCAGAGGACCAAGATAGATTGTTATGACAAGTCCATTGAGTTCTTTTATGATGATGGTGAAAAGAGAATCTTGCAGGGAAAGAAGAAGCCTACACCAATAAGTATGGTTACAACTATGCAAGATAAGTGTAGTTGTGGGAAAGGACGTTTGGTGTTTGCAGTTCATTTTTCCAGTGGCAAAGGGAATGAATATGAGGATGATGAAGTCCTGAGGAATATCCGATATTGCAGTAGTTTCAGGATGTGCTTCTAGCAAAGATACTAGGTTTGTTTCCTTATAGGGAGGTGGTATTTTCTATTGAGTTGATGACATAAGCAACAACATCATCTAAGGAACTGTACAGGATGAGCACTTTGGAGTTGGTGGAATTGAAGTCACATATGAAAGAAATGTTTGATAAGGGATACATAAGGTTAAGTGTGGTGCCTTGGGGTGCACTAGTGTTGTTGTAAGGAAGAAGGATGGTACTCTCATATTGTGCATTGGTTACATGAGGTTGAACAAAGTGACTATCAAGAACATGTATCCATTGTTGCAGATTGATGATTTGTTTGATAAATTGAAGGGATCTACAATATTTTTGAAGAATCATCTAAGATAAGGATATGTGCACATTAAGGAAGAAGACATATACAAGACTGAATTTCCTACAAGGTATGGGAAATATGAGTTTCTGGTGGTTCCTTTTGGTCTTACCAATGCTCCAACCACCTTCATGTGTTATATTAATAACATGTTGCAACCTTATCTTGATATGTTTATGATAGTATTTGTTGATTATATATTAGTATATTCAAAGAATGAGAAGGAGCATGCAAAGCACTTGGCAGTGGTGTTGATATTGTTAAGAGAGCATAAGTTGTATGCCAAGATTAGCAAGTGCATTTTCTTTCAATCTTAGATTCATTACTTGGGACATGTTGTTTCCAAGGAGAGGATAGCAATGGATCTAGAAAATATTAATTCTATCATACAATGGCCACCTCCGAGGAATATGGATGAGGTCATATCATTCGTGGGACTAGAAGGTTATTATAGGTGGTTCATGAGGAAATTGTTTAAGATTGGTTATCCTATTACATCATTGGAGAGGAAAGGGAAGAAGTTTGAATGGATCAAAGAGTGTGCAACTAGTTTTGACCAATTGAAGCAGTTTCTTACAAATGCTTCAGTTTTGAAGATTGCAGATCCTCATAGGGAGTTCATGGTTTGTACAGATGATTGCAAGGAAGGACTTGGTGGAGTCCTTATGTAGGAAGGGAGGATGGTTTTCTATGATTCAAGAAAGTTGAATGATCATGAGTATAACTATGTGACTCATGATATTGTGTTGGTATCTATCATTCATGTGCTAAAAATGTGGAGGCATTATCTCCTTGGTAGGAGGTTCATCTTGATGAGTGATCACAATGGGTTAAGTTACTTGTTTGACAAAACTAATCTAAATGTGAAAGAAGCTAGCTAGTTGGATACACTCAGTGAGTTTGATTTTGAGATCAGGTACATCAAGGGAAAGGAGAAGTGGGTTGTGGATGCTCTCAGTAGGAGAGTGCAGGTGAATTATATTTCAGTTGTGAGCTCTTATGGGACATATTTACAAGAGTAGATCTTGCATTCATGGCAACATGATTTGAGGTATCATCATTTGAAGTAGATATTGTAGCAACAAGGTAAAGCTGATAGGGATGAGGAGTATCACCTCACAACAAATGGCTTGGTCATATTCAAGAGTAAGATTTATGTGCAAGATAACACCAAGTTTAAGAAGCTTATTTTGAGAGAGTTTCATGTCAAGCCATATTCAACCCAACCAGGCTAGCATAAGATCTTGAAAGTTGGCAAGAAGTTCTACTGTTAGATGAATTTGAAGAAAGATGTGGTTAAGTTTGTTGCAAGGTGATTGCACTATTAGGAGGTGAAAATTGAATGCAAGCATCCAACTAATTTGTTGCGGCCTATTCTAATTCTAGAATGGAAATCAGAGGTTATTTCAATGGAATTCATTACGACATTTCTGAGGACATAGAGACATCATGATTTCATCATGGTTATGGTTGATAGGTTGAGAAAATTAGCTAACTTCATTATGGTGAAGTCTACTAATTCAACTAGTGAAGTGGGTCAAATCTTCATCAGGGTGATATTGAGGTTGCATGGTGTTCCCAATAAGATTATATCAGATAGATATGCCAAGTTCACTTCCATATTTTGGAAGGATTTGTTTGCAGGCTTGGGGATAGAGTTAGCCTTCAACAGACCTTATCATTCATAGACATATGGGAAAATTGAGAGGGTTAGCAGGATTCTTGAGTATATGTTGAGGATATATATCATGCATCAGTAGAGGAAGTTGGAGGAGTATGCTCTATTGGTGGAGTTGTCTTATAATAATGTGTATCAGGAATGCTTAAAAATGAGTCCATTTTAGGCTCTCTATAGGTAGAGATGTAATACTCCTATCAACTGGAGTAATACAATGAATAGGGTGATGATTCGACCGAATATGTTAGCTGAGACGAAGCAGGAGATAGAGGTTATTAAAATGAATTTAAAGGAAGAAAAAAACAAGAATAAGAGTTATGTTAATCAATATAGAGCACTCAAGGAGTTTCAATATGGTGAGAATGTGTACTTATGCATCAATCCTAAGAGGATCTCCTTGAGGATTGGGTCATTTGTGAAGCTGGCACCTTGGTATTGTGGGCCTTTTGAGATCCTTGAGAGGATTGGACCCATGGCATATCAATTTGTACTTACATAAAATAATGAAATTCCATGATGTTTTCCATGTTTCATTGCTCAAGAGATATGTGAAGGATGTTCATCATGTGATTGATTGGCCTATATTTAAAATGGAACGAAAGGGAGAGTTCCAACCAAGCCACAATTCATATTATAGTGAAAAGAACTGATGCTACAGAATGAGGCAATAGAGCAAGTTAAATTGTAGTAGAAGCACTTTGCGCCCGATGAAGCTACACGGGAGATGACTAATAAAATGTCGGTATTATATCCTTCCTTATTTGTTGGTTGGACAAAATGATTTTTTGGTATATATATGTATGTATGTCATTGTAAATACCACATTGAGTTGTGTTTATAAAGCTCCAATAAGAGGTATGTTTGTCCTATTTTTCATTTTATTCAGTAGTCATCATTGTAAATATTGCATCGAGCTATATTATAAACACCCATAAGTAGTATGTTTTGTTGGTTAGAAGTGTCATAAAACATTGGGGATGGTGTTCCCCTAAGGGGGACGTGTTTGTAGCAACCCCAACTTGGTTTTCCATGTAAAAAAGATAAGGCCAAGGTCATGGGACGTGTATTCCAATCTGAATGGAGGGGAAAACAATATAGTGGGCATCACTTGTGGTTTATTTATGGAAATCAAATTGGAAAAGGAATTCGCAAAGGAAAGGGGAATTAAATGGAAATTTAACATGAGAAATAAAGGAAAATAGGAGAAAAGGGGGATGAAGAGACATAAATATGCATGTAAGGGAAGCTAAAAAGAAAATAGATGAACATGCAAGAAAAAGGAAAAATGAAAGGAAGCTAGTAGACATCAATGATAAAACAACATCAAATAAACAATTCACAACTTTTACTAAACTTTTTCTCATCTTTTGATTACTTCCATCTTTTGATCGCTTTCAGAAATAGAGTTCTAAGACAAGAAAGAGAGAACACTTGGAAAAGAAAGTAAGCAAGCAATGGAAAGAAAGGGAGCATAAGGAAAGTTTGGAAAGAGAAGTTACATCAGGAGGAAATCACAAGTAATAGGTTACATGTGTGATTTCATTAATGAGATTTGGATCCATGGTGAAAAAATTTGGTTACCTGGTTACTATGTTTTCATTGACATGGGATTTTCCTGGATTGACATTGGTTTTCAGCCTTGCCTTTCCATTTCTTGGGTAGCCATGGTGTTGTGGGTTCCTTATTTTGGTTTGAAATTTGGATGGTTAGTAGACTTTAGATCCCGGTGATGTAGTCTCATGAAAATTCCCAGGGGTCAATGGTGGAGATGGGGTTTCCCTCGGAACTCTTGACGAAGGGGTGGAGAAAGGAAATTCCTCTAGGTATGGTAAGGAAAGCTAGAGGCATCCAAACTTTTTTCATGTTAGTGACTTTTGGACCAATTTAGGTGAAACTAGTGTGGTTGAGGGTTGAGGTGGTTTTTCCTCTTGAAGCACTGGTTGATTCTATCTTGGTTTAACCCATATGATCCTACATTCATGCTTGGAATATGGCATGAGGGTGATTGGCTAAAAGAAAGATTTGGAAAATTTACTTGCAACCACGTGGAGGGAGGCACTAGTAAAAAATGGTGAAATTAGTGACTAGGTAACTAAAATTGTTAGTCACCAAAACTTTTCGAAGTGAAATACGACCAAAAATTAGCAATATTAAGATATGCAACTAAAAACCACTAACATAAATGACTAATTTAGTCTCGAGTTAAAATATACGACTAGCTAATAAGTAATACTATTAAAAATGACTAATGTGAATGACTAATTTAATCAAGGAACAAAAATATGACTACCTAACAAGAACTACAATAATATGAATCAGTCATTTATGTTAGTCAGCTTAATTGTGTCACTTCAACGATCTAAAATTACAAGTCATAGGGGTTTCAAGGCTATTATACATTGGATGAAAGGTTATACTTCCTTATAGACTTCTTTATTGGATCAGTGGATGATGAGAATTATGGAGCATATTAGAATATTTAGGTTCATATCATTTGATCACATTCATAGGGAATTAAATTCAAAGGTGGGCAGATTATCAAAAATGGGAGTGGGCCAACACCTCCTTTTACAATGCGACACAACCACCTATATATGATGCAACAACCTTGCCAACTTATTTATTGGGTTGCACATCTATTTCACATTTCTTCTTCGTCTTGCAAAGTGGTAGTGCTAAGGAGAGGGTATCAAATTTGATCAAGGAATGTTCACTTAGTATCGCTACCAAGTGTCCTTCGTGCAACTTGTCAAATGTATTGAGATTTATTCACAACTTCTCATGGTGCTTAAATTTCTCATCTAAGCCTTTAATTGAGACTACAACCCTCCAACATCTCTAACTATTCAAAACTCTTCAACTTTTGTTAGAGTCTTCTTATACGTGTGCTCATACCTTAAGCAAAACCTAAAACTAGCATCCTGAATGTGCATTTGCATTCCCTATTTTAGTGCCTCATTGTGACCACATTATCGCACTCCTTAAAATTAAATGTTCACTTATTAAGGAAAAACACCTACTTTTCTTATACCAACCTAAAATATGTGGATGACGAGGAGAGAACTCCATTTTCTCAAGATGAAAACATAGGGTCTTACAACCCCATTCACATAAAAATTTGAATATATTTAACCTAAAGAAAGATGTGTATCCTACTCCTTCCAAATTTGACATATTAATTTTAATAACCTAAAAAAAAATTTTAACTATTAAATCCATTTGCTATATACTCTATTTTGTCTTTACCCATATAATATGCAAGAACACCTAAATATTTTCAATACAACCAAGTTAAAAGCACTTGTTTCCTTCCAACATCTTGTTAGAGTCGGCCTGTTCAGCCCTCTGTCAGAGATCAAAACCTCTTTTGTTGCATTTCATTTTAGGTGTCTCATTCAGCTCGATCATCTGCATTCCATTAGGAGTATCGATCTTCTGATGGAAGGGTCTTATTTCCATACTTCCCTCATGTCATGTACCTGCTCGTTCGTGTCTGATCATCAAAGTTCATCAAAATCACTTTTACAATCATTATGGATGGCCTTTTGGTGAGCCAAAAGTCATGTTGGTCATTACGTCTAGGGTTTCGCAAAGTTTGTCTTCAAAGTGTCCAATAACGCCAACAGGCACACAAGGATGTTCCTAATAAGTTTTCATTCCAAATTTTTCATTGCCAATAATCCTTAAGAATGATTCTTCTTCAAAACTCTGTTTTGAAGAAGAAATCATTAAATTTATTGTTTGTAATAAATATGTAATATTTAAAGTTTTTTTTTAGTCATGAAGTACTCCAGGCACAACCCTAGTCACCTTTGCCAAATCTAATGCTAGTCATCCTTGCAAAAAAGTGACAAAAGTTTCATCATTCAAGTCAAAAAGTCAAAATGGAAACAAGAAAAATAGAGTTTGTATTAAAAGTGAAAAGTGCCAAATTAAAAACATAAGAAAGTGGGTTTTTGCAAAACAAAAATCAAATCCATGGCTATACAAGATATTTTCACCATTCAAATGTCATTTGTACACAAGAAGGTGTCTAAGGCCCAAAGGAAAATTGTGGAAGAGCGAAATTTTTTGTTTAAGGCTGAGACTATGTATTGGAGTGTTGCGCGGCACATTGGGATGTAGTCATGACGCATTGGCAGGTCGCGGTGCATAGAGCCGCACATCACCATGCAAATTATAACATGCACGACACACATACAGGTCATGGCGCACTGGGTTATGCGCGCGGCGCACAGAGCCAACAGCTGGATTTTGTCATGCCTTCAAACAAATTTCAACTCTTTCCTTTTGTTTGCCCCGAGTAAGTCCCATTGATCTTGCAATTGTTGTTGAATAGTGTTGGGTGTGGTTTGAAAGGTTGGTTTTTAGAATTTGAATTCCAAACATAAACCACTCATTTTGTTAAGAACTGCTCCTTGGGGTTTTTGAAATGGTGTTTTAAAAGTCATTTCTATGCTAATACTATCATTTCCCACCTGTGATTCGTTTCCCCTTACTGTCACATCATCATATAGTTCCTCTCCTATTTCCCTATATCCCAAAACCACTCATATAATTGGTTCTTATTTTTCCTTATCCCTAAACCCTATCATTCCCTATCACTCTCCCTCTTTAATTTCACTTTTAAAATCCCCAAATCCCAATTTCCAAACACAGTCAAGTGACTGTCCTCAAATTCACTTGATTGAACCATATTTTTCCCATAGTCCACTATAACCACTATCCCTATTTATCACAGTCCTTTCCTATTTGGCACATATTTGGCATTGAAATAAAAGGTACCAAATTCTCCTTTTCAACAAGCTGCTAAACATACACCTTGCATGGACATTATGGAGACAGACACTGAAACATCATATGAACAAGACAGTTATTCTACTGCAGAGCTTAATGCACCAAGAAGGCCTCGAAAGGGTGGAAAACATGTCAGAGAAGAACCCATTTCATTGACTCAATTGCAGGCCTACCCCCTTTCCATGACATGTTTCCAACAACAGTCATGCTTTCAGTATTGTGAGATGATTGCTGAGATTCAACATCATCAGGAGTTGGCCCAGTTTTTTGTTTTACATTTGCGTGATAGTCATGTTACTCTTGCTGGTGTAAATTTCACCTTGACACCAGAGGCCATTTCTCAAGCAATAGGAATACCGAATGTAGGTGAGGAGTGGAACAAAAGGCAGTAGGTAGAAAGAGTACATTATGAACCATATATCAGGCCTAGCTATGTGAGACAGCTCAGCAGGGTGTTCCCATTCTGGTTTTTGAAAGAATCCTATGCGTCGTTGATGAGATTCATTATCAGATATTTCAGTTGTGAAGGCCACTTCTCAAGCCTCTATGCATACCATATTAGGTTATTGATGCATTTCACGAGAGTGAAGATGATGAACATTCCATATTTCATGTGCCGAAACATTGAGAGGATGACTACTCTTGTACAAAAGAAGACTCCCGAACAATAGTACAACAAAATTTACTGCTATGCGCTCATCAAGATCATTGTTGTACATCAGCTTGGCTTGCAGGGTATCACATGGGAAGACTTCATTTCTCGTGAGTTATTTACAGCTTCAATAGCTCATCTGGAGGGTGTCCATGATGCAGGTGAACCTTCACATCAGTATGGAGGTCAGGAGGCGGAGACTACTAGTGTGCCGGCATATGTCACCTATCAGAGAGGCATGAGAGGATTGTTTGCAGCAGCCTGACGAGTAAAATCTCCACCTGGGGTGGAAGGGGTCACGTTCCATAATTAGCAGCACAGGTGCAGGTACAGGACAAAGGCAAGAAGCCTATGCAGGATGAGGGCCCTTCAGGAGGCCAAGGCACTGATTTCATACTCATTGATGATGATGTGAACTCTCCTAGCTAAAAGCTGAGGGAGATTATTTAGGAGCAGAAGGCCGAAATAGATGCATTGACCGACAAGTTGTGGAGAGCTCAATGGGTCATAAAATATTTGGAGCAGTGAAACAAACAATTGGAGGATCAACATACAGTCATGGAGTTACAAAACATTAGGAAGAACCACCAAGCTGCCCAAAGACGGAGGGTGGAGTTCACTTTGCTTGAGCAAGAAATCAATGTCGATCGGGAATCTTGGCTTGAGAGGATCAGCATTCATCTTGAGAAGCTATTGGCAAAGGTAAACAAGGACAAGGACATGCTCAGGCACATGAAAAATCATTATTGGGCAAGAACTCTTGTTTGCAAAGCGAGGATCAAAATCTTGAATGCAAGACTAAGGAGGGCACTAAAACGTCGCAAAAGGCATGACAGGCTCCAAATCATGGCCAAAGCTTCTTTATCTGGGCATGATACTTGATGATGGACCTTCACTCCAAATTTCAGCAAATTTGGAGAAAATTTTGTCAATTTTGAATTTTTTTGGCTTCAAAACAGATTTTCCTACGCAACGCGTAGCGCCACTTGGCACGCGCTTATAATTGGGAGATCCTCTGGAGGAAAACTTTGCGTTTCTAGATTTGTTATGAAAATTTATGCATGCTTATGAATTACCTAAGGATTTCATCAAGTTCTGGGTTGCCTCAAGGGTCAAAAACACCATAAAAATGGCCTTTTTGCCACTTGTTGCACCCACATGAAGCAGTCTTGGGAGATTGATGTTTTGGAGGGGCTAATGACATCCAAAGCCAGAAATTCCACTTGAATTTGGGAAGTAGATAGGTAGGGCTTTCCAACAAGCTATCATAGGCTCAATTTGGAATTCGGGAAGGGCCTCAAAAGCAACTCCAATGTTGTGCCACGCATAGAGATTTTGGGCGCGGCGCATAGAGAATTTTGGTCTATTTTTCACTCTTCAGCTCATAATTCCGGCCAGTTTTGACTAGTTTCACTTTTTGATGTTACTCTTGATCTAACATGATGTAATTTCATGACCATGATGTAATTTTGGCACATTTTTACTTATCTTAGTAGATTCATTCACCAAAAGGTGAAATGTGAGTGAATGAATCAGTTTCCTAGCATATAGAGGCAAGTTGCTTCATTGCCTATTTTTCAGTTCCTTGTTTAGATATGGTTGAAACAACTCCTAGAATAATGAGCTCGACCCCTAGAGGCATGGGAAGGAGTTATGCTTTTCTATATCATGTAATTTCTCAGTCATTTTCAGGGTTGGACACTTGGGATTGCTTGGCACTTCATTTTACATTCATTTTCAGCATTTTTGGCAAAGGAAAGACCAGGGTTTTGCAACACTTGCTGGGATCCTTGTGGCTCTATGTTTTGATGGTGTTTTTCTTCATGCAACTATAAGTTCATTGATGTTTCATGTATGTCATTTCCCTTCTCTTTGCTTCTGAAATCAAACAAATTGAGTGACAAAGGTAGAATTCATTGGCTTGCTATGCTCTACCTTAAACTTTTGTTTAGTTTTACATGTCTTCATCTATTTGGAGAGGATTCTTGCAGCCTCTTTCCCTCTTCAACTCCTCAGTAATATTTTCTATCCATTCATTTAATATAAAGCATCAAAACTACTGCCTACCTTGCCCCAACTAGAACTCTGCAAAAATTTGGCCTCATCCCTGGATCCAAATTTGACTTTCCCTTTTTCCAACAGAAAACCCCCAAAAAATCAAATCAAATCCTTGCACTTCATACCTAGCCTAAAATTAGTTTTTATTTCAGTCATCTTAAGCCCCATCGATTATCTTTTGTTGAGAATGACCCGAGGAGAGCCCTCTCCTATCCTCGTAGGGCTAGCTACGAGGCTGAGCATGGTTTGATGTGGACCTAGAAGCTTACCTTTTCAACCTGAGGTAAATCTAGGCTCTAACATAGTGGCGACCATACTGGGGACATAATCCTTTGTTTGTTAGTCTTATTCATTTTATAAACTACAGACGGAGTCTGAAGATTAGCCAGGTAGCCTTCGAAACGCTTTTTCTTTGCATTAAGTAGATAAAAGCTACTTCAGTCAATCTCCAGTCTAGTCTTATGAATGGAAGGCTTAACCTAAAAAACACCCCAGTACTTTTGATAATTCCAAGCTTTCGGATGATAAGTTTAGGATTTGATAGGCTGAGAAAGTTGTTTATGTCCATTTGATCTTTTGAAAATAGCACACTGGCTTCAAGGAGATATACCAAAGCTAATCCAGATCCAGATCCTCCTCCTATCTACGAAAATCCCAATTTGATTCCAAGACTCCTTTGTCAAGAGAGCTCTATGACTCCCGTGTTTAAATCCCGTTCATGTCCTACAATTTTTGAGTATCTTGAAGAGCTTGATTTTGATGAGCAGTTTGAATTGTCATTGTTTGAAACCAAATCCGAAAGTGTTGTTGTCTCTACTGTCCCCAATCTACAATTTCTTGTAGATCTAGAAACTAAAAGGGCTAATCGGTCCATTGATGATTATATTTTGAAATGACTCCAAAGTTCAATTGTGGCTTCAAACCTCACTGATTTTCTAGAAACTACATCTGCAACCCTTGGATCTTCCGTAATTGCATCTAGCTCGAGGATTCCCACTGAACCGCCCTTCATTCCCACTATCCCTGTGCAGCCTATTATCTCAGATCAAAAGTCTGTAGTAAATTCACCTTCATCTACTCCTTCTACATCCAAAATTGCTTCTCCTCTGCACACCCCTCCTCATACACCTCACACATCAGCTGCACCTACTCCTCCAACATCCTCAAGACCGAATCAGCCAAGAGCCATGGCCGCTCGATTTGCTCCTCTTGTATTACCTCAGAACTTTGATGACATGCCTGCTGACTATCAGAGTAAGATTTGATTGTTTGATGGCACTCCTCAGAGTGTTCTGGCTCAACAACATGTAGACAGAATGGCAGATTTCTTGAATCTCCATGAAATTGATGCAGAGAATGTGACCATGAGATTATTTGAGCAAACTTTGGGCGGTGAGGTAAGCAAATGGTTTAGAGCTTTGGTAGCTAGAAGTATTCCCACATTAGCTGAGCTTCAAAGACAGTTCTTGGATCACTAGGAAGTAAATAAAGATCCTCTTCAAATCACTTCTGAACATACCAAGATCAAGCGGAATGTCGGTGAGTCCACACAAGACTACTGTATTAGATTCAATGTGGTTTATAATGCAATTCCTGATGATTTAAGGCCATCTAGAAAGTTAGCTTTGCTTAAGTTCCCAGATGGTTTTGATTCGGACATGGCATATCAATTGAGAGAGAGAGATTCGACTACCTTAGAAGAAATGCAAAAAATTGTCATTAGTGTTGAGGCAAATTTGAATGACAAGAGAGCTAGATTGAAAGCCGAGAAGAAAGTCTCGATAAAGGAAGAAGCTTCTACATCAGACCAAGTTCTCCACAAGGTAGAAAAGATGATTGAAAGGTTAACACTTGATAAGCCCAAACCGTAGATTCAGAATCCCAATTTCCATGGCCAGCAGCAACCACAATTCAGGATCAAACAACATGAGCAGCGAGCACAAGAACCGGCACCGCAACAACAGCAAGTAAAGACACCTCTTCAGTAGAATTTTGTTGGTCCGAAATCTAATGATGGAGATAATGTAATAGGAGAATAAAATCACTTCTTTACTTCTGATGATATGCTCACCTTTATCAGTGAAGATGATGAGTGTGCAGAAAATTCAGCTGTACAGAAAGATAAGGATTTTATCTTGGCGAATGACACAGCTCTTGAAGAAGAGTCGGATGAGTATCTGAGAGGTTATATGAATGCTTTATCCACCCAACAGCATCAGTATTCACTTAGAAACAGAGATGTCCCCATCAATCCAATCCAAAAGAGAAAGGAAGTTCCAGCATCTAAGAATGAGTGTTGTACCAAAGAAAGGAAAAGAAATTGTTGATCCTACTACTAGTAAGTCTCCACTAGCAATTGAAAGAGTAAATCAGCCAATTGTATCAAAGGATAAAGCTGAAAGAAAAGATGTTCTAGCCAAAGAGGTAGAAAAGATTTCAGCTTTTAGTTTAGAAAATGAAATTTCTAAATTGAAGGTATCCATTCCCTTGACTGAACTAATGAGGAATAACACTTATAGAGGTCAAGCCTCTAAAATTTTGAATATTGACCCAATGTATGATATGGTGAGTGTGGAAGATGACCAACTTGAACTAATTTTTGGACCAGCATTAAATGGTGAGTCTCCATATAGTGATGTGCCACCTTTTTATATCAATCTGAGATTGCATGAGTTTGTGTTGCATAATGCCATGTTTGATTCCGGCGCTTCCCACAATCTTATGCCGAAGGCTATCATGGAGAAGTTGGGTTTGGACATGACTAGGAAATACCATGATCTTTATTCATTTGATTCTAGCAGAGTGAGATGTATTGGGCTCATTAAAGACTTGGTTGTAAGTTTGGATCAGATTCCAATGAAGAATGTTTTGATGGATGTTGTTGTGGCAGAAATTCCTCCCAGATTTTGTATGCTTCTTTCCAGGTCCCGGGGAGCAAAATTGAAAGGGACATTACAACTAGATTTCTCCTATGCAATGATTCATGTGTTTGGCCAAATGAGAAAACTGTATCAGGAACAAAAAATGAAATACATGATTACAAGCAAGGAGAAACTGATTAATCATTTGATTAATTATGTACATACATATTTAGAGTCTTTTGTTTTGTATTCAGATAGTTTCAATGATATAGATAGTCAGTTAGTTGAAGCAGAAGATATTTCAGAAATAGCAAAGAATTTCAGAGAAGTTTTGAAGAAATAAGGACAAGAACAGGAAAATACCATTGAGTAATCAGCTAAAGATAATGGACAGCTAGCAAAAAAAACAAAGCTAACAAGATTTCAACACTTAGAAGAAGAGGAAGATGGTCTGTGGACATTGGATTTCGATGGAGCAATGGTAAATGATGGTGCTGGACATGGTATTTGGGTACACAATCCTTTGTCTGCTCCAAACAAAGTGCCTAGTAATGTGCGGGTATGTTCTTACAAGCTAGCTTTTGATTGTTCGAACATTGAGGCTGAGTACGAAGCTCGATTGTTGGCCTAAAAATTCTAAGAAAGTTGAAGGCTAAGAGGATTGTTGTATATGGTGACTCCGAATTGGTGATTAATCAAGTCAAAGGCGAATATCAAGCAAAACATCCTCAGATGCGGGCTTACCGGAATGCAATCCTAGATATCTTGAAGTTGTTTTCAAATTATACCTTGACGTGTGTGCCTTGTATACAAAATGGCATTGCAGATGCACCTGCTAAGGCAGCGATTAGTTTGAAGATTCCAATGAACTCAAGTAATAAATTTGAAATCCATGTGAAACATCGTTCGATTGTCCTGGACAATCAGAAATATTGGCAAGTTTTCCAAGATGACGAGGAGATTGATGATTTTCTGTAAAACAAAGGTAAGTTCAAAGATACCTCAATTGATGTAGAACATGATGATGGTAAAGATGATGTGCAGATCAGTCAAATGGAAGTTTTGCAACTAAAGGATAATATTATTCCTAAACGTTTGATACCTTTATAAGAACTCTTTGATCAAGATGACATAGCCCGCAAATCAACATTGCAGCCAACAGAGAAAGGAGTTGAAGAGGTGAATATTGGAACAGTTGAAAATCTAAAAATGGTAAAACTGTCCAAAGCATTGCCACAAAAGATAAAAGCTAAGTATATCAATTTATTATCATCCTTTGCAGATGTGTTTGCTTGGGACTATTCCGACTTGAAGACATATGATACCAATATAATTCAGCACACTATCCCCATCAAGCCTAATTAGAAACCTTTCAAACAGAAGTTGAGAAGGCTAAATCCAAAACTGCTGCCATCAATTGAGAAGGAGGTAAACAGGTTATACAAATTAGGAATCATCATTCACATTAGATTTTCTGATTGGATCTCTAATTTGGTGCCTGTACAAAAGAAGACAGGTGAGATTCATTTGTGCATCGATTTTAGGAATCTCAATAAAGTTTCATTGAAGGATAATTATCCGTTGCCAAAAATGGATCATATACTTCAGCGAGTAGTTGGAGAATCTCGTATGTCACTACCCGATGATTATTCTGGATATAACCAAATTTTGGTCCATGAAGATGACCGAGACAAAACAACATTCACCACTCCATGGGGGACTTTTCATTACGTTAAAATACCTTTCGATTTGAAGAACGCAGGTGCCACTTTTCAGCGGGCAATGGATATGGCTTTCGTAAATGAGAAGGATGTATTTTGGGTTGTGTACCTTGATGATTTGATGGTGTTTTCCAATTCAAATGAAGAACACATGTATCATTTGAAAATTGTCTTTCAAAAGTGCAGAAAATATGGTGTGTCGCTGAATCTGAAGAAGACCTTGTTTGCCATGGATGAAGGCAAACTACTTGGACACATTATCTCAAAAGATGGCATTCATATTGATCCAGCATGTGTAGAGGCAAATCAGCAAATTGACCTTCCCTGGAACAAGAAGGAGATACAATCTTTCAATGGTAAGATGAATATTTTACATCGCTTTGTGCCTAATCTTGCTGAAAACCTAAGAGAGATTACAAACATGCTTAAGAAGGACATCCAAGTGAAGTGGACGGAAGAGGCTGTAAAATATTTCAACCTGGTAAAATTGGCTCTTTCTTCAGCTCTGGTTCTAATCAGCCTGGATTACACTTAGGATTTTATAATGTTTTCATTTGCTTCGGAGCATACTATGGCAGCTGTATTAATGCAGAAAAAAGATGAGCACAAAAGACCAATTTCTTTCTTCAACCGAACTTTAAGAAGTAAAACATCATTGAAAAGCAAGCCCTTCCACTTGTAAAAGCATTGAAAGACTTTCGAGTATATATTCCGCATTCTCATATATTGAAAGATGTTTTGGTACAAATAGATCCGAAAGGAAGACGAGGCAAGTGGATTGCAGCTTTGTTGGAGTATGATGTGGAGAAAAAGCCCACAAAGCTTGTCAAAGGACAGGGATTGGTGAAGTTAATGGCTGAGATAAATCTGATCGCTGCTATGTCTGATGAGAATGAGGAAGGTTCATCAATTTAGGTATCTGAAATATTTGTTCTTTTTTTGTGGTATTTAGATATCGTATATGTGCTTCAGAATTTGTCACCACCACCCGGCATGGCTAGTAACAAAAGTAGAACTCTCAAATTAAAGGCTACTAAGTTTTGTATTTTGAATTCTGCACTTTATTGGAAAGATCCCGGTGGTGTTTTATTGAATTGTTTGGTGGAAGAAGAAGCGAAGCAGGTCATGGAGGATTTCCATAAAGGAGATTGTGGCGGTCACCTTTTTTAGAAAACAACGTCAAATAAAATTCTAAGAGTGGGATACTATTGGCCAACATTGTTTGCTGATGTATATAAGGTTGTCAAGAGCTACCATAAATGTTAGATTTTTGAAAGAAGGCAGAAATTACCGCCTTTTCCGCTTAAGCTCATTGAGGTGAGTGCTCCTTTTCAGCAGTGGGGATTGGATTTCATTGGTAAAATTCATCGTGCTTCTTCAGGTCAGAATAGGTGGATCCTCATGGCAACAGATTATTTCACGAAATGGGTTGAAGCAATTCCCACCAGATAAGTTACGGATGTGGTAATAATTTCATTCCTTGAGAATAACATTTTGTCTTATTTTGGTTGCCCGAATAAGTTAATCAATGATAACGCAGCAGCTTTCAAATCAAAAAAGATGATTGAGTTTTTTAACAAGTATAAAATCATTTTGGGACACTCAACTTCCTATCATCCGCAAGGCAACGGATTGGCAGAGTCTTCTAACAAATCTTTGGTCAAGATCATTAAAAAGTTGTTGGAAATAAACAAGAAAAGTTGGCATAAGAAGTTGGTCAATGCACTTTGGGCAAATCGAGTGAGTCAGAAGAAATCCATTGGTATGTCCCCATTTGAGCTAGTTTATGGAGTTGATACAGTGTTTCCTACCTCTTTCGCAGCTCCGGTAGTCACACTTCTTTAGGAGGATGGCAGTGAAGACGATCATATGCAGAGAAGACTAAATCAAATGATCCATTTGCAGGAGATGAGAGAAGAATTTGTTTCAAAACATCTTCAAGCTACAGGAGAGAATTAAGAAAATTTATGGCAGAAAAGCAAAGGTGGACAAATTTCAGTTGGATGATGTGGTGCTGAAGTGGGAAGCAAGGAATGAGGAAAAGGGTAAACATGGTAAGTTCGAAGATCTCTGGAGAGGACCCTTTAAAATTGCTACATATCATGGTCTTAATGCCTTTCTTCTGAAGGAGATGAATGGGGAAGATTTTCTAGGAGGGTTGGTCAATGGTCGGCTGCTCAAGCGGTACCATTTCTGAGAAGTTTTCTATTGTTTACAATGTCACTGTATATACAATTTTTTTTTCAGTTTCATTGCAACAGTGTGCTGTGATCTTTTCTTCAGTTTGGGGCTTGAAGTGAAGGCTATAATTCTGAAGAATGATTTCAGCTTTGGCTTGAGTGTGTCGAGTCAGTCTTTCAGTCATTTTAATTTTAAAATTGAGTCAGCTTGAGTCAAGTTTCAGTTAATATATTGAATCAAGAGTCTTGTGTGGATTTCTTGAAATAATGGACTCCATAACACAATGAACGAAGGAACTACCTACTCTCCCAGAAATCTGTAGTTCTTGGCACCTCCAAGGAGCTACCATCCCCATTGGAGCCAATGTTAGAGTCGGTCTGTTCAACCCTCCATCAGAGATCAAAACCTCTTTTGTTGCATTTCATTTTAGGTGTCTCATACAGCTTGATCATCTGCATTCCATTAGGAGCATTGATCTTCTAATGAAAGGGTCTTATCTCCATACTTCCCTCATGTCATGTACCTGCTAGTTCATGTTTGATCATCAAAGTTCATCAAAATCAATTTTACAGTCATTATGGATGGTCTTTTGGTCAGCCAAAAGTCATGTCAGCCATTAGGTCTAGGGTTTTGCAAAGTTTGTCTTCAAAGTGTCCAATAATGCCAGCAGGCACATAAGGATGTTCCTAATAAGTTTTCATTCCAAATTTTTCATTGCCAATAATGCTCGAGAATGATTCTTCTTCGAAACTCTGTTTTGAAGAAGAAATTGTCAAATTTATTGTTTGTAATAAATATGTAAGCTTTAAAGTTTTTTTTTTAGTCATGAAGTACTCCAGGCGCAGCCCTGGTCACCTTTGCCAAATCCAATGCTAGTCATCCCTGCAAAAAAGTGACAAAAGTTTCATCATTCAAGTCAAAAAGTCAAAATGGAAACAGGAAAAACAGAGTTTGTATTAAAAGTGAAAAGTGCCAAATTAAAAACATAAGAAAGTGGGTTTTTGTAAAACAAAAATCAAATCCATGGCTATACAATATATTTTCACCATTCAAATGTCATTTGTACACAAGAAGTTGTCTAAGGCCCAAAGGAAAATCATGGAAGAGTGAAATTTTGTGTTTAAGGCTAGGACTGTGTATTGGAGTGTTACGCGGCACATTGGGAGGTAGTCATGGCACATTGGAAGGTTGCGGCGCATAGAGCCGCACATCACCGTGCAAACTATAACGTGCGCGGTGCACATACAGGTCACAACGCACTGGGTTATGTGCGCAGCACACAAAGCCAACTGCTGGATTTTGTCATGCCTTCAAACAAATTTCAACTCTTTCCTTCTGTTTGCCCTGAGTAAGTCCCATTGATATTGCAATTGTTGTTGAATAGTGTTGGGTTTGGTTTGAAAGGTTGGTTTTTAGAATTTGAATGCCAAACATAAACCCTCTCATTTTCTTAAAAACTGCTCCTTAGGGTTTTTGAAATGGTGTTTTAAAAGTCATTTCTATGCTAATACTATCATTTCCCACCTGTAATTCCTTTCCCCTTACTGTCACATCATCATATCATTACTCTCCTATTTCCCTATACCCCAAAACCACTCATATCCCTAGTTTTTATTTTTCCTTATCCCTAAACCCTATCATTCCCTATCACTCTCCCTCTTTCATTTCACTTTTAAAATCCCCAAATCCCAGTTTCCAAACACAATCAAGCGACTGTCCTCACCTTCACTTGATTGAACCATATTTTTCCCACAATCCACTATATCCACTATCCCTATTTATCACAGTCCTTTCCTATTTGGCACATATTTGGCATTGAAATAAAAGGTACCAAATTCTCCTTTTCAACAAGTTGCTAAACATACACCTTGCATGGTCATTATGGAGACAGACACTGAAACATCATATGAACAAGACAGTGATTCTACTGCAGAGCGTAATTCACCGAGAAGGCCTCGAAAGGGTGGCAAACATGTTAGAGAAGAACCCACTTCATTGACTCAATTGCATGCCTGCCCAATTGCCATGACATGTTTCCAACAACAGTCATGCTTTCAGTATTGCGAGATGATTGCTCAGATTCAACATCATCAAGAGTTGGCCCGGTTGTTTGTTTTACATTTGTGTGATAGTCATGCTACTCTTGCTGGTGTAAATTTCACCTTGACACCAGAGGCCATTTCTCAAGCAACAGGAATACCGAATGTAGGTGAGGAGTGGAACAAAAGACAGCAGGTAGAAAGAGTACATTATGAACCATATATCAGGCCTAGCTATGTGATACAACTCAGCAAGGTGTTCCCATTCCAGTTTTTGAAAGAATCCTATGCGCCATTGATGAGACTCATTATCAGATATTTCAGCTGTGAAGGCCGCTTCTCAAGCCTCTATGCATACCATATTAGGTTATTGATGCATTTCACGAGAGTGAATATGATGAACATTCCATATTTCATGTGCCAAAACATCGAGAGGATGACTACTCTTGTACAGAAGAAGACTCATGAACAACAGTACAACAACATTTACCACTATGCGCTCATCAAGGTCATTGTTGTACATCAGCTTGGCTTGCAGGGTATCACATGGGAAGACTTCATTTCCCGTGAGTTCTTTATAGCTTCAACAGCTCATCAGGAGGTTGTCCATGATGCAGGTGAATCTTCACATCAGTATCGAGGTCAGGAGGCAGAGACTATTAGTGTGCCGACATGTGTCATCTATCAGAGAGGCATGAGAGGATTGTTTACAGTAGCCCGACGAGTACTATCTCCACCTAGGGTGGAAGGGGTCTTGTTGCCATCATCAGCAGCACAGGTATAGGTACATGACAAATGCAGGATGAGGGCCCTTCAGGAGGCCAAGGCACTAATTTCATACTCATTGATGATGATGTGAACTCTCCTAGCTCAAAGCTAAGGGAGATTATTCAGGAGTAGAAGGCTGAGATAGATGCATTGACCGACAAGTTGCAGAGAGCTCAATGGGTCATAAACTATTTGGAGGAGTGAAACAAACAATTGGAGGATCAACATACATTCATGGAGTTACAAAACATTCGGAAGAACTGCCAAGCTGCCCAAAGATGGAGGGTGGAGTTCACATTGCTTGAGCAAGAAATCAATGCCGATCAGAAATCCTGGCTTGAGAGGATCAACATTCATCTTCAGAAGCTATTAGAGAAGGAAAACAAGGACAAGGACATGCTCAGGCACATGAAAAATCATTATTGGGCACGAACTCATGTTTGCAAAGCAAGGATCAAAATCTTGAAGGCAAGACTAAGGAGGGCACTAAAATGATGCAAAAGGCATGATAGGCTCCAAATCTTGGCTGAAGCTTCTTTGGCTGAGCATGATACTTGATGATGGACCTTCAGTCCAAATTTCAGCAAGTTTGGAGAAAATTTTGTCAATTTTGAATTTTTTTGGCTTCAAAACAGATTTTCCTGCCCAACGCGCAGTGCCACTTGGCACGCGCTTATAATTGGGAGATCCTATGGAGGAAAACTTTGCATTTCTGGATTTGTTATGAAAATTTATGCATGCTCATGAATTACCTAAGGATTTCATCAAGTTTTGGGTTGCCTAAAGGGTCAAAAACACCCTAAAAATGTCCTTTCTGCCACTTTTTTCACCCACAGTAAGAAGTCTTGGGAGATTGAAGTTTTGGAGGGGCTAATGACATCCAAATCTAGAAATGCCACTTGGGTTGGAAATTAGATAGGCAGGGCTTTCCAACATGGTATCATGCACTCAATTTGGACTTTGGGAAGGGCCCAAAAATTAGCTCCAAAGTTTTGCTACGCATAGAGAGTTTGGGCACGGTGCATAGAGAATTTTGGTCTATTTTTCACTCTTCAGCTCAGAATTTCGGCCAGTTTTGACTAGTTTCACTTTTTGATGTTACTCTTGATCTAACTTGATGTAATTTCATGACCATGATGTAATTTTGGCACATTTTTACTTATCTTAGTAGATTCGTTCACCAAAAGGTGAAATGTGAGTGAATGAATAAGTTTCCTAGCATATAGAGGTAAGTTGTTTCATTGCCTACTTTTCAGTTCCTTGTTTAGATATGGTTGAAACAGCTCCTAGAATAATGAGCTCCACCCCTCGAGGCATGGGAAGGAGTTAGGCTTGTCTATATCATGTAATTTCTCAGTGATTTTTAGGGTTGGACACTTGGGATTGCTTGGCATTTCATTGTACATTCATTTTCAGCATTTTTGGCAAAGGAAAGACCAGGGTTTTGCAGCACTTTTTGGGATCCTTGCGGCTCTGTGTTTTGATGGTGTTTTTCTTCATGCAATTGTAAGTTCATTGATGTTTCATGCATGCCATTTCCCTTCTCTTTGCTTCTGAAATTAAACAAATTGAGTGACAAAGGTAGAATTCATTGGCTTGTTGTGCTCTACCTTAAACTTTTTTTTAGTTTTACATGTTTTCATCTATTTGGAGAGGATTCTTGCAGCCTCTTGCCCTCTTTAGCTCCTCAGCATTCTTTTCTATCCATTAATTTAATCTAAAGCATCAAAACTACTGCCTACCTTGCCCCAACTGGAACTCTGCAAAAATTTGGCCTCATCCCCGGACCCAAATTTGCCTTTCCCTTTTTCCAACAAAAAACCCCCAAAAAATCATATCAAATCCTTGCACTTCATACCTAGCCTAAAATTAGTTTTTATTTCAGTCATCTCAAGCGCCATCGATTATCTTTTGCTGAGATTGACCCGAAGAGAGTCCTCTCTTGTCCTCGTAGGGCTAGCTACGAGGCTGAGCGTGGTTTGATGTGGACCTAAAAGCTTACCTTTTCAGCCTGAGGTAAATCTAGGCTCTAACACATCTCACATTTTTCCTCCATAAACTTTAATAGCAAAATCATTACATAAAAACATAACCTTAAAATTAAATTATTTTTATTTTTTATTATTATAATAAATACCACCCAATATCACAAACCGAAACCTATTAGTTTTTCTAATACAAGTAAAATATATAAGTAAAAATAAAATATTTTACTATTTTTTAGCATTGGATAATTTTAACACTTTTTAAAAATTTAAGATTTAATTTTTCTTTACAATACCCCTCCCAATTACATTACAAACTTTTCATAGTGTGGGAAAACCTTTTCATAGTGCAGAAAAATGACATTTGAGAGATGTGAATTATGGTTTTACAACTAGCTAACCTAATATTGAATGCCACCATCCAATCTTCACTCTGTTGATCAAGGAAGACCCAATATCAAATGTCACCATTGAATCTTCGGTACATTGATCATGGTATATCCAATATCAAATGTCACCATAAAATATTCATTCAAAAACTCGGAGGCATCTATTATCATTGTTGTTGGAAATATCTATCTTCCTGAAGTAGCTATTCTCTTCTGGATATATTCAAGAACCATTGAGTCATTCCCAACTTTTACTTCACATTTAAAAGCATGAGACTACCATTCTAGTATAGATTACGGTTTGATTTATACTGTTAAAACTATCCAACATTCTCGCTTCCAGACATAAAGCCACAAATAAATACGAAATATCACTTTTCAACATTCCATTTGGTGCCCAATCTGACACTCCAAACTATTTTTCTATGGAAACCAAATCCCAAAAACTGAAATTTCCATCACATTATGATCCCATATGGGTTGATTCCTCCTCTCTCTAATAAAATCCTCAAGATTATTGAATCCATTGCCAGCCTCTTCCCAGAAGAGTGAAACTAGATTGGCCCCTGCCTAAGGGATAAGTTGAAGGTGCCTTACATTGAGATGTTGCCAGTAGAGGTTTCCACAGTGATCCCCTCAAGAAAGTCTAGACTTTGGTGTAGCGAAAGATGAGGAAACACATGTGAGGATTTCCCTTTTGGTTGGGCTCCATTCCTCTTCATTTAGAAGGGCCTTCATGTCATTCACAAGCTTTCCAAAGATGAGATGGAAGTTTCTCTATCGATGGTAAGTGCATGCCGATTAGATTTAAACGAGTGAATGTCTCCATGAGGTTTCCCTCCAAGATTCTCCAAGCAAGCCATCCCTTGATATGGGTAATATCTCTTTCATTTTTTGCCTATTTTCTCAATTGCATGCACTCAAGGCTACATCTTAAGAGGGGAAGAAAAATAAAGACAATTACTCATTGTCTAGCAAACTCAGCCAAGGTTCCATATCATTCATGAACCATAACGTCCGCATGGAAAAAAGTTGGGACTATATCTCAAATGGGGTTAATGAAATTCAACAACATAGAAGGCTTTCTTTTTTCTCATTTCCTTCGACAAGCATGATTTCTAGTCTAATGATAATTGGGTGAAAAGTATTGTTCCATATAATGAAATGTTTGTCACATCTTCAAAAATATCTTCTTTGAAGAAAACTAAGACATCAAAAGTTAAAATTAATGGAAACATAAATAAAATTATGAAATTTTGTAATGAATCTAGGATCAATTTGATCATGGAGTAGGGTTTATTGGAGATGAAAGACAAAAGAAAATTCAAGTTGTCTGTTGAATGCACTGAAAATGAGTATCCTCTTAACTCTTTAGCAGACAATGACAACTTTAAGGAGTTTAATGAGGCAGAAGCCTTTGTTGTAGTTTAGAAATATTCTATAATGATCAAGAAAATAAGGATCTATGGGCAACACTTACTACATGGGTGATTTTTTTTAGGTTCCTATAGATCAAGAAATCTATGACAAATTAACCAAGCAGACAATAATTTCTCAATCCATGAGAAGAATGCCTTCTTATGCAGACACTAAAAAGGTGGACAAAGGCCAACTCTTGGAATGTGGAATGGAGAATTTCTAACAACTAAATATAGTTGAATTGGTGAAATACAATAGAGAGTATGTCCAGGGACGCTGAAGCTAGTTGTTGAGGCCAAATGAGTAGAGTGAGAGACATACTCCTCATTGGAGTCCGCAATCACTATAAAGGGGCTAATGTACTGGAAAATGATGTCCTCAGGGAAGTGACTACATGATACTATCGGGAACACAAGAGCGAGGAAGAACAACTCTCATAACATCCAAGGGGTGGGGGAAGAAGAGAAAATGTGGCACATTTTAGAGTTTGTCTTGGTTAGCATATAGAAGTTGCTTCTTCCTATCACTTTAATATGAAAAAATTTCAAGGCCCATGACACAATAAGTATACCATGCTACGAGGATAACTAGTGCAAATAGGTTGGATATAGACAAACGTGAGCCCAAGGAAACAATTATACCTTCTGCAATTCCATTTCACAACACTTTTAATGATTTAATGAATCAACAAATCTTTGATCATGAAAATAAAAATAAATTCTTGGAATGTTAGAAGTTTGGTGCATAGCAGAAAGAAATGTGCAGTACTAGTAGGTAATGTTGTTCAACATAGAAATTAAAATTAAGAGATCAGAAGTTAAAATTAACGAAAACATAAATAAAGTTATTTCTAATTAATCTGGGATCCATTTGATCATGGAGTAGGGTTTACTGGAGATGAAAGACAAAATAAAATTCAAGTCGTCTGTTGAATGTACTGAAAATGAGTACCCTCTTAACTCTTTAGCAGCCAATGACAACTTTAAGGAGTTTAATGAGGCAAAAGCCTCTGTTTTATTTTAGAAAGGGCATACATTATAGTCTATAGGAATTCAAATCTGAAACCTTTGATGGAGTTTGTTTCATAAGGTAAATGATGGTCCACTAGTTCTATACAATTGCACAATAATGGATATAGATAATGCTAGATCTTCTAACCTAATTAGCAGATATCTTCTAGATATTTTGTTATGATGATTCTATGTTTACAGGAGGGTGCAGGGGAAGATTGTACATTGATTAATCACTAGAAAAACAATAGCATTATTTCCTATGGGCCTTGAAAATTTTATTGATTTGAAGGTGAAACATTTAAAAGTTTTGGTTTCAAAATTATATTATGGAAGGCAATGAATTCCATCCATTTACTTATGCTTCATTTGGAGAATTTCCAATCTAAGGTATGAACCTTGATTACTGATTTTTTTTTTTTTTTGCATTTGGTATTGTTTCCATTCTGAGATATTCATTACTACCTTGAAAACTCGGTTTCTGTCATGAGGCCTTATTATAGAGATAATACCTTATTACAATAGGATTACCAACAACAAACTATTATGTCATCAATGGTGCCTTATTTGTACTTGATATAACACTGAGACAAAAGTATTATAGAGTAGTATCTATACTATGATTATATTCACTGTGAATATATCCACTTCATAGATTCGAACTTCTTCACTGAGATTACAACCATGTTGAGAAATATAGGGCATTAGTATTAGTTGAATTCGCTTCTATTGGTGGTTGCTTGTGAATGCTTTTTAATTGTTTAGATTAGAATCTTCTTTATGTTAGATTCTTAATGTTCTTCTTCATCAAACAATAACTAACACATGGACATAAATAGACAAGAGACACATCATGTAGGCTATGAACCAGGCCAAGAACTCTCACTCTTTGAGAGGAAAACACACAAAAATTCTTCTTATAGAGATTCCAATTGATGAATACCAAGACCAAGACCATTGACCTAGTAGCCACTCAAAGACCAAGATACGTTCTCTTGATAATTTTCTTCTTAACTCGTCTTTCATCAAGATCTTCATCATTGTCTTGATACTGAGATCTTCATTATTTCCTTCACAACTCTGTTTCCTACATGAGACCTTATCACAGAGATAACACTTTATCACAATATGATTACCAAAAACAAACTCTTATGTCATCAACGGTGCCTTACTTTCACTTGATATAACACTGAGACAAAAGAATTGTAGGCCAGCATCTACATTGTGATTATATTCACTATGAATATATCCACTTCATAGATCCAAACTTATTTGTTGAGATTACTATCACTGTGATTTGAGCTTTAGTCTTGCTACCACCTTAGACTTGTTTCCCCTATGATCTGAGCTTCTATCTTGCTGCCACCTTAGACTTGTTTCCACTATGATCTGACCCTCTAGAGGGATCTGATTCCCTTCAACATTTTGTCAACCATACTATTTGAAATACAAAGAGACCTTTCTATGGAGATATGCAATTATTTTACTACCTTATGCACTGAAAATTTCAGAGGTATGTGAAGTATGTTCTATGGTAATGCAAAGAGCCCAACCTCTTGTATATAGTGATTCATCCATATACTTAAGCCGACCTGAGCATCCAAGTGGATGGGTCTGCTTAATGTGATCCGACATGAAATTCTCACCTTATTTGGATGCCGACATGCAGAGATGACTATGTGCTTATCGTTGGAGGTATACATAGACTTCTATTTATTTGACATATTCTAGGGAAGATATCTTCATACATGACATTGACTCTTTGACTCTAGTGATAAATCCTAAGGCTCTCAATGGGAGACACTAATAAATAAAATATCTTTCTCATGAAACTAGTGAATGTCTCCATGAGGCTACCCTCCAAGATTCTCCAAGCAAGCCATCCCTTGATACAGGTAATATCTCTTGCTTTTCATACTTGTTTTCTCAGTTGCATGCACTCAAGACAACATGTTAAGAGGGGAATAAAAGTAAAGGCAATTACTCATGGTCTAACAAACTTTGCCAAGGTTCCATGTCATTCACGAACCATAACTTCCACATGGAAAAAAGCTGGGACTGTATCTCGAATGGGGTTAATGAAATTAAACAACACAGAAAGCTTTATTTTTGCTCATTTCCTTCAATAAGCATGTTTTCCTGTCTAATTATAATTGGGTGGAAAGTTTTGTTCCCTAGAATGGATTGTTTGTCACATCTTCAAAAATATATTCTTTGAAGAAAATTAAGACAAAAAAGTTAAAATTAATGGAAACATAAATAAAATTATGACATTTCCTAATGACTCTAGGATACATTAGACCATGGAGTAGGGTTTACTAGAGATGAAATTCAAAAGAGAGTTCAAGTCGTTTGTTGAATGTACTGAACATGAGTATCCTCTTAACTCTTTAGCAGACAATGTTGACTTTAAGGGGTTTAATGAGGCAAAAGCCTCTCTTGTAGTTCAGAAAAGTTGTATAATAAACAAGAAAATAAGGTTATATGAGCAATTCTTAGTGCGTGGGTGATTTGTCTAAGGTTCCTATAGTTGAAGAAATCTATGACAAAATAACCAGGCATGCAATAATTTTTCAATCCATGAGATGAATTCCTTCTTATGAAGACAGTGAAAAGGTGGACAAAGGCCAAATCTTGGAATGTGAAATCAATGTGTGGCTTAGGAAGTGCTAGCATCTGGGCAAATTTTAAATGAGAGTAGTACTAAAGAAAATGTACAAGATGGGTTGTGGAACATGACTAATATGCCACATTATGTACAATCTTGATAGGCTCATCTTGACATCAACAATGCTATTCAAAATATATATTCTTTGTGGATAAAATGAATTCTCTTGATTAACTTAATTAGGTGGTTGCATGGAACACATTGTGAATCCTTTGGAAAATTCTTGGTGTTGGAATAAAATAGAATAAGAAAATATGATTTTATTTGTTTGTAACTAATCATCACAAAAATAGGTTTATGGGAATAAGAGAGGATATCCAATGTCATTAAAAAGTGGGACTGTGAAAGAAACTCCCAAATCAATGCTACCAAAAAGAAGATAAAGATAAGGATCAATTCCATCACTAAAAGAAACTTTAATAGAAGATAGGAGTACAAGAGAAATGCTAACAACTAAATATGGGTGAATGGGTGAAATACAATAGAGAGTATGTCTACCGACATTGAAGCTAGCTTTTGAGGCCAAATGAATACAGTGATATGTAGGATCCTTATTGGAGTAATCAATCACTGTAAAAGGGCCGATTTACTGGAAAATGATGTCCTCAGGGAAGTGATTGCACAATACTATCGGGAACATAAGAGAAAGGAAACACAACTCTCATAACATCCAAGGGGGTGAGGAAGAAGAGAAAAAGTGGCACATTTTAGAGTTTGTCTTGGTCAACATATAGAAGCCATTTCTTCCTATCACTTGAATATGAAAAATGTCAAGACCTATGACAGAATAAGTATACCATGCTACAAGGATAAATGGTGAAAACAGGTTGGATATAGACAAAAGTGATCCCAAGAACACTGTTATACCTTCTGCAATTCTTTTTCACGAAGATTTCAATGACTTAATGAATCAATAAATCTGTGATCATGAAAACAAAATTATATTCTTAGAATGTTACAAGTTTGGTGCATAGCGGAAAGAAATATGTAGTAATAGTAGGAAAGCTTGTTCAAGATATAAAGATAAACATTATAATCTATATGAAGTCAAAGCTCAAAGATTTGATGGATTTTGATTTGTAAGGTAAATGATGGTCCACTAGTTCTGTACAACTGTATGATAGTGGATATAGATAGTGCTAGATCTTATAACAAATTAGAAACTAACTTCTAGACATTGTTTTATGATGGCTCTATGTTACAGGAGGATGTAGGGGAAGACTATACATTTATTGATCCCTAGAGAAATTATACCCTTATTTCCTATAGGCATTGAAAAAGTTATTGATTTGAAGGTGAAACATTTAAAAGTTTTGGTTTGAAAATTATACTATGGAAGGTAAAAAATTCCATCCATTTTCTTTTGCTTCATTTGGATAATTTCCAATATAAGGTACGAACCTTGGTTACTGAACTTTATGCTATTAGTATTGTGTCCATTTTAAGATCTTCATTACTGCCTTGAAAATTTTGTTTCCTTCATGAGCCCTTATCATATAGATAATACCTTACAACAATAGGATTACCAACAACGAAGTGTGATTTCATCAATGTTACCTTACTTGCACTTGATATAACACCGAGACATAAGTATTGTAGAGAAACATATATATTGTTATTATATTCAGTGCGAATATATCCACTTCATAGATATGAAATTCTTCATTGAAATTACTACCACTTTGATCTGAGTTTTAGTCTTGCTGCCACATTAGACTTGTTTCTCCTGTGATCCAAGATTCTATCTTGCTACCACCTTAGACTTGTTGCCACTGTGGTCTGAGCTTCTATCTTACTACCACCTTAGACTTGTTGCCACTATGATCCCAACTTCTAGAGGAGTATGATTCCCATCAACATTTTATCTCCTATACTGTCTGAAATACATAGAGACCTTTCTATGCAGATATGAAACTCTCTTACTCTCTTATCCACCAAATATTTTAGAGGTATGTGAAGTCTATTATGTGATAATGCAAATAGACTAGGCTCCTATATATATATAGTGATTCATCCATATACTTAAGCCGACAAGATCATCCGAATGTGTGGGTCTCCTCAATGTGAGTCAATATGAGTTTGTCACCTTATTTGGAAGCTAACATGAAGAGAGGATTCTTTTCTTATCGTTTATGGACTACATAGACTTATATTTATTTGAAATATGCTCAAGAAGAGCTCTTCATACATGACATTGACTCTTTAAGTCTAATGATAAATCCTAAGGCTCTCAATGGGAGCCACTAATAAATAAGAGGGGAAGAAAAATAAAGATAGTTACTCATGGTATAGCAAATGCAGCCAAGGTTCCATATCACTTATGAGCCATTGCTTCCATATGGGGAAAAGTTGGGACTGTATCTCAAATGTGGTTAATGAAATTGAACAACACAAAAGGCTTCCTTTTTTCTCATTTTCTTCAACAAGCATGTTTTCCAGTATAATGATAATTGGGTGAAGTTAAAATTAATGGAAACATAAATAAAATTATGAAATTTTCTAATGACTTTGGGATCCACTGGATCATGCACTAGGGTTCACTGGAGATGAAAGACAAACAAAAGTTCAAGTCATCTATTGAATGTACTAAAAACGAGTATCCTCTTAACTCTTTAGAAGACAATGACGAATTTAGGGAGTTTAATGAGGCAAAAGCTTCTGTTGTTCAAAAATATTCTATAATGATAAAGAAAATAAGGTTCTATGAGCAGTGCTTACTACATGGGTGATTTTTTTGAGGTTCCTATAGCTCAAGAAATCTATGAGAAACTAACTAGGCAGGAAATAATTTTTCAATCCATGAGAAGAATTCCTTCTTATGAAGACAGTGAAAAGGTGGACAAAGGCTAACTCTTGGAATGTGGAACTAATGTGTGGCTTAGGAAGTTCTAGAATCGGTGCAACTTTTAAATGAGTAGTATTAAAGCAAGTGTACAAGTTGGGCTATTGAACGTGATTGATATGACAGATTATGTACAATATTGATAGGCTCAATTTCACATCAACAATGATATCAAAAAATATATTCTCTATGGATAGTATAAGCTTTCATGATTGGATTATATAGGTGGTAGCATGGAACACATTCTTGGTGTTGGATTCAAATATAATGAGACAAGATGATTTTATTTGTTTCTAACTAAATATTAAAAAATTATGTCAATGTGAAGAAGAGAGGATATCCAATGTAAAGAAAAAGTGGTATTGTGAAAGAGACTGCCAAATCAAAGCTACCAAAAATAAAATAAAGATAAGGATCGATTGCCTAGCTAAAATAAATTTTAAGAGAAGATAGGATTACAAGAAAAATGCAAACAACTACATCTAGGTGAATGGTTCAAATACAATAGAGAGTATGTCAAGGGATGTTGAAGCTAGATGTTGAGGCCAAATGATTAGAGTGAGAGGAAGGCTCCTCATTGTTGTCATCAATCATTGTAAAAGGGATGATGTATTGGAAAATGATGTCCTCGAGGAAGTGATTAGATGATACTATCAGGAACACAAGATTGAGGAAGCACAACTCTCATAAAGTCCAAGGGGGTGGGGAAGAAGAGAAAACGTGGTGCCCAAGGACACACTTATACCTTCTACAATTCCTTTTCACAACGTTTTCAATGATTTAATGAATCAACAAATCTTTGATCATCAAAACAAAGTTAAATTCTTAGAATGTTAGAAGTCTGGTGCATAGAGAAACAAAATATGTAGTACTAGTAGGAAAGGTTGTTCAAGATAGAAGGTAAGACATTATAATCTATAGGAATTCAAATATCAAACCTTTGATGTAGTTTGATTTGAAAGGTAAATGATGGTCCATTAGTTCTATACAATTGTACGATAGTGGATATAGATAGTACTAGATATTCTAACATAATTAGAAACTAACTTCTAGACATTGTTTTATGATGGTTCTATGTTATAGGAGGGTGCAAGGAAAGATTGTACATTGCTTGACACCTATAAAAACCATACCCTTATTTCCTATAGGCCTTGAAAAAGTTCTTGATTTGAAGGTGCAACATTTAAAATTTTTGGTTTGAAAATTATACTATGGAAGGTAAAGAATTCCATCCATTTTGTTTTGCTTCATTTCGATAATTTCCAATCTAAGGTATGAACCTTGGTTGCTATATTTTATTATTTTAGTATTTTTTCCATTCCGAGATCTTCGTTGCTGCCATGAAAAATCTATTTCCTTCATGAGCCCTTATCATAGAGATAATACCTTATAACAATAGGATTACCAACAACAAAGTGTTATGTCATCAATGATAACTTATTTTCACTTGATATAACATCGAGAAATAAGTATTGTAGAGCAGCGTCTATATTGTGATTATATTCACTATGAATATATCCGCTTCATAGATCTAAACTTCTTCATTGAGATTACTACCACAGTGATCTAAGATTTAGTCTTGCTGCCACCTTAGACTTGTTGCCCCTCTGATCTAAGCTTCTATCTTTCTTCCACCTTAGAATTTTTTCCACTGTGATCCGGGCTTCTTTCTTCCGGCCACCTTACTCTTGTTGCCATTGTGATCCGAGATTATAGAGGGATCTAATTCCCTTCAACATTTTATCACCCATACTATCTAAAATGCAAAGAGACCTCTCTATGAAGATCTGAAATTGTCTTACTGTCTTATCCACCCAAAATTTCAAAGGTATGCGAAGTCTATGCTGTGGTAATGCAGTGAGCCTAGCCTCCTATATATAGTGATTCATCCATATACTTAAGGGGAGCTGAGCATCCGAATGGGCGGGTCTCCTTAATGTGAGCTAATATGAGCTTGTCATATTATTTGGAAGCTACCATAAAGAGAGCACTATGGGCTTGTCATTGGAGGGCTACATAGACTTCTATTTATTTGACATATCCTTAAGAAGAGCTCTACATACATGACATTGACTCTTTGAGTCTAATGATAAATCCTTGGGCTCTCAATAAGATCCACTAATAACTAAAATCTCTTGCTCATGAAATGAGTGAACGTCTCCATGAGGTTGCCCTCCACGATTCTCCCAGGAAGCCATCCCTTGATACAGGGAATATCTCTTGCTTTTTCTATCTGTTTTCTCAGTTGCATGTAGTCAAGACAACATATTAAGAGGGCAAGAAAAATAAATATAGTTACTCATGGTCTAGCAAACTCAACCAAGGTTCCATATCACTGATGAGCCATAACCTCCACATGGAAAAAAGTTGGGACTGTATCCCAAATGGAGTTAACGAAAGTCAACAACAAAGAAGGCTTTCTGTTTTCTCATTTCCTTCAACAAGCATGTTTTCTAGTCTAATAATTATTGGGTGAAAAGTTTTGTTCCCTATAATTACATGTTTGTGACATTTTCAAAAGTATCTTCCTCGAAGGAAATTAAGGCAACAAAAATTAATGGAAAATGTTGTAGAGGCTACAAACACCCTTCAAAATTTTTCTATAGCTCCATTTTGGAGCCTCCCTTCTAAATTTCACAATAACTTGCCTTGCTTTGTCAAGTTCACAAGCTTCAGTGTCTTTATTTCACAAAGGGAGTGTGTCGATCATAGCCTGATCCATTCCCATCATAAGCTGTTCACTCGAACTTGGTCCAACTGCAGGTTGGGTAGCCTCCCCAAGAAAATTGTGCATTTGTGGAGGGAAACCAACCTTCCCTCTAGAAATTACACAATCCTATCTGGCAGCCTGTTGGGCTCCCAGGTTGCGCAATTCTGCTAGTCAACACTCCCAGCAGGAATTGCGCAATTTTCCCAGCACGGTTGCTCAGCCCAAAATTTGCGCAAATCTCGGTAGTAATCAGCTACTCTGTGAATAAATTGCACAAATATCCATGGTATTCAACCCAACTCCCAACCAGAAATGCGCATTTCCTTCAAGCAGTCGAGCAGTCTCTTGCATGTGTAGCTGAGTTGATCAGTTCCCTCTGGGACCGAGAAAAACTGACTTGCATGCATAGGCTGCTTCTTCCAAGGCAGCATGGAAAGGCACCCCTTGTTTCAAGGATCTATGATTAAAAGTTGGAGGTTACATGCAAGGATCATTTCAGAAACCTCCCACCAAGTGTCGCTTTCCCTAGATTTGTGGCATGCGTGTCACAACGTCGATGTTATTGAAACGCATCAACTAGATGCTGCAGAGCTCATTCCTCACATCAACCTTATAGATATGACATTCCACATTACATCTAGGTGCAGTCAGTAGATTCAGCTAACTATTTTGCGATATGGCCACTTCCCATGCCTTGTGTTCCATTTCTATCACTTTTTGTGTTTTTTCTTGTATGAGTATTGTTTGCCTGGTTTATTTGAATGCTTGCTTTTGTTTACATGTATATTAGCTTGTCCAAACACTGTTTAAGTTTCCATCAACATCTCACTATTTTCACATGCATGAAACTATTTTTCGCGAACAGTTGTCGATTTGGCCACTCGTCTCACCCACATGCATGTTGTTCCATTTTTTGAATCTGTCATTCACCATTTGTAGGCATGGTCATTCACTTATGCTTACACTTAGTATCATCATGCATTTTCACTCACATTCACTTTCAGCTGCTCGTCGGCGAGTCTGGCCATCCTTGGCCCAGACCCTATCTCACCAAGACAACATTGCATAATCCTGAGAGGGAAGGCTCTGCCTTTCTCCCCAAAAATGCACATTTATTCCCAGTAGTTATTCCACAGGCCTGCTTTGTGTAATCCTGAGGGACAGTGATTGTTCGCCAAGAAAATTACACAATGCAACCACTAAGCCTGCAGCCATTGACAACTAAATTTCACATTGTGCAATCCCAGCAGTCAACAGCAAGACTGGGTTGTGCATTGCACAATTTCAGTACTTAGTCAATCTCCCAGTAGCCCAACATATGCCTTATGTAGTCTTGACAGTCAGTCTCCTGACCTCTCGGCCGAAATTGTGCAACCTTCATGATCAGTCACACAGGTATGTTACAAGTTAGTTCTCATGTTCATTTTGGTTTTAGACTTACAGATTGCTTGCCATGAGTGTTGCCATGTCCCCAAGTATTCTAGGTGCTCATCTTCCTCTCAGTAGTGCAAGTACAATTGTTTCCAAGAGAGCAGAGTTGAAGACATCGTTCAGATCACACCTCGACATGTAGTCTATCAAGTGTCTATGAGCTTGCCTATTCACGAAGACATCAAGTTGTTCATAGACAAGGACATCAAGATATGACAACAGCATTATCACAGCAAGTAGCATCATGAACATCAACTGAAGGAAGCATACCAAATGTAGTGAATGCAAGATGAAGGTTGTTGACAACATAGAGGCGGGAAAAATTTACAAAATCAAGCAAATCCATTGATAATGAAAGCAACTTCGGAGACTTAGGCTATGAGGTGACTGTGCGACATGAAGGTTGCGGAAAGAGAAAGAAAGGATCAAAGAACGAGTTGCATGTGCTGAAGCAGCATCTCAAGGAATAACATGAAGCTACACAGACAGAAAAATGAGTTGCAGCAGGAACAAGAACAATAATGGGCACAACATGCACTCACGGATGAAACTGCACCTGTACAAGTTAAAGATCTATCCTAACAGCTGACACAGAGCAGACCTGGTGAGCAGTGTTGTTGATCTCATGCAAGGGATTTAGCACCATGCATGTCATTATGCATACGCATGAAATTCAACCCACTCAACACACTCACCAAGGTGAAGACAAGAAGCAAGTCCAACTAGAGCTAAACATGTACTTCGGCAAGTTGATATGTATGACCACCATCACACACTTGAAGAGGAGCACGGGCACTATGCATTAGTGTGCTGTCGGTTCAGCTACACCCAAGAATACCATGCACATGTTAGCAGACGAGTTAGATGAATGGGCCGAACCAATGCACCGGTTGCAATGGAGGTAAGAGTTCGCTTCAGCATGACGTCACCATGAGGTGCATGCACACCATCATGGACGCTTAAGCTTGGCATCAACTCATCACCTTCACCGTCACAAGCATGTGAAAATGTTTGTCTCCTAATAACAGACCAAGTGCCAGTGATGTCTTGCTTCGCTTTCTCAAGCCATGTTGTCTCACATGAGTACATGTGCATTATAATGTTGAGTCATGTCAAGTGTAAGTCAAGTGTTGATAGTTGGATGTAACAGTCATAGAGTAGGTGAATAGTCATGAGGGTAGTTGAACTGTTATAAAGGGGAATGTCAAGGGTCACCCCACCCTTCGCTATAAATTTTCCCTCATAACTCATTGTATAGGCTTTTGGTCATCCAATCTTCTGATAAGACTATTCTTGGAAAGAGCTTGGACAATGTTGTAACGCACCTTGGCTTCTCCACTGCATAGAGCTAGTTCATCTCATTGGAGTAGGAGGTGGATGTGGTTGTAACATTCCACTGTTTCGGCTAGCAAGTTTACATGGATGTATTGTATGATTGGAACTTACACTTCTTTATATAATAAGAGCCAATAAGTTTTCACACATGTATTGTATATGTTGTAAGACTGATCTTTAACACTTGTAATGCATGTTGATTTAACCTGTGTTCTACATATGAACTAATTTATTTCTTCTAATGCATAATTTATCAATGGAAATGTGTTCTATATGCTCTTAATGTTGTCCCGTCCGTGTTGAATGCTCCACCAGACATCATACATTCATTTCATATGAACCTTGCTATAACAATCGTTGCACTTGCTCGAACTTATCCGTGAGTGTTTTACATGTTATCCTACCTTGTATGTTGTCACTACTGCATCTAAATGGACTGCTCCATTAGAAGTTGTGTATGTCTTGTGTGTTGTGTGTTCCTAGCCGAGTCAGGACTGATCTGTTTCAACCTAGAACTCACCTTCACCCTCATCTCAACCCACTTGTGTTAGAACCTCTCATACACCTTCCTTGACTCATTATAGTAGTCACACCCTTGCTACTGATAGAGTTATCTTACTTGCCTTTGTGTGACATCGCGATGAATTCATTACCTTACGACCCACTGTTGGGACTCCTAAACCAAATGATCTAAGGTCTAATTGGAAAATATTACTGAGGACATCCCCTTACACATTGGTGGGTTCAGCACCATCAACATTTTGGCACTAGAAGGAGGGCCAGATGACAAGCTGAGTCCTCACATCTATTTTGAATCTCTACACATCCATCATGACTCACTACTAAGCTGCTCTTCCAGAATGTATGTCTTATGGAAATGATTTCATCATCTTGGAACAACTCGCGGATAACTTGCCTTATAAAACATTTGATGGTGGAGGTTACGTAGCCTTGGTAAGGCACGTGGTAAACATTGTAGGCTCATGTGAAAGACATGGATTATTTGAAGAATACATGAGCTACGTGATGTTCATCTACACACTTGGAGGGCACCCAATGCACTGGTGTGCCATGCTGCTCGAAAAATCAATTCATTCTCTTTCTCATCTGGTTACAGAGATAGATCGTGCTTTCAATCACTATGCCCATAAAGCACTCAACAAAGAAATTCTCAAATTATGAAAAGCACTCAATGAATCTGTTGAAACGTTTCACACATGCTTTTGTAACCTTGCATACCAATTCCCAGAAGAGAAGCCAATGAATCCGTTGAACAGTTTCACACATGCTTTTGTAATCTTGCATGCTGATTCCTGGAAGATGATATTGATTGGGAATTTCTTAAAGGAAGATATGAGTATCTTATTCACATATCCGAACCCCACTTAACACACTTCAGTGATGGAGTTGCGTAATCACAGGTAGGCACAATTGTTATCACAAGTGATTGTCTGCCTTCACTTCATCAAATAGCTCCACCATCATGGAGTTATGTGGGAGATCATGCACACACCTCAGTTGAACTGTCACATCCTCCCACCCCACCTACTCTTGAGATTTGCATAGATTTGGCTTACAAGCCTGTTGGTTGCCATGTGGACTCGTTCCCTTGATCTCCGTCCTTGCATTTTACTGATCCTTTGGATTGTACTATCATGTGTTCTCCCATTCTAGACTCCTCACCTGTTATGAACGAGGATCAAACTATTGAGGAAGTTAGTGTTATGCAGCCAACCTATGACATCATTCATGATGAGTGTGTGCGAGAATCTAAAGAAGAGTTTGCGATGAAGGATGAGTCCCTTCCAGCCGAACCTCATACGCTTCATCCTGACATCCCTTGTGATTTTGCCACTGCTGATTTCCCCTGTGAAAACTCATTACATGATGCTTCTATTTCCGATCATTCACTTGACATGTTGGACATCAGTCTATCATTACATTATGGAGAGGACACATCTTCCTCAGAAAATCCATTCAATCGGTCATTTATCTTTCTTGAGAACACAGAGGGTGAACATATTTTCTTCTCGTCTACCCCTTTGCCCGATGTACCAAATGATGAGGATGCCGATGAACATCCTTAATTTTATGATCTTAGTTGTCGTGATCTATTTACTTCCTCATCTGATCAAGATGTTGATTCAACCATTGTTAATCTATCCAAGACACTTGTCTATCATGATATATCTATCAATGAGGCTGAAACCCCCAAGACTGTCCAGGCACTTCAGCCCAAGCTGATGGTTATGTCAGGCCCTCGCTGTCTTGACGTTGGTTTCACTTCTGGTCAGGAAATTGTTGAAACACTCGAGGCTCCTCATCACTCTCTGCTTTGCATTGAAGATCAACCAAACACCTAGATTTCACTTCCTCCATTCAGACTACACGATCCCATTGCTCATGCGTTGGAGGAATCTTACACAACAAGCACACATGCACGTCACAAGTGGTCTACCTTTCTCACATTTGATTGCATGTCACATTCAAGAGAATGCATACACTCAACATCTACACGTAGTGTAGAACAACATCATGGAAGCACCACAGAGTGCATGTAAGGCACTTTCACTCATCTGTGTTTTGTGGTCACTTGTAAGATCAGAGTGTGTTTTCCTTCACTATTACATCTTTATTGTTTGCTGGTTCGCACAACTATCTTGCTCATGAACCACGCCTTCACCAACATGGATCAACTAATGCACTGGTGGTTGCATTGGAAGTATAACTTCACGTGAGGAGAACCATGCACTGTTAGCTTAGGAGTAGGAATAGTGTTTTCTTTCACTTAGTTTTCTTGCATGATTGTTTTGTTACTTGCTTCATTTGTTTGTTTGTCTACCTTCTTGCTTGTTTGTTGACTTGCTTTTCTTTCGCTTTTGCTTCTGCTCTTGCTTTTCTTTATTGTTGTTAGTTTGCTTGTTTTGTTTCATAGGATAGTTAAGCATGAAACTGTGTATGACTCTTGAAGCAAGCTGGGTAAAGTACAAGAGGCATTGTGGTACTACCACTACCTGGTTATTTGTCGTATTGCCTCTGTATGAAGAACTTGTTACTTTCAATCCATGTTACATCGATGGAAAATACGTACTGTTTGATGTGAACCTTGGTGAAAACACAATGCTTGCACGCTAACTAGTTTCAGCTACTCTAGTCAGTTGTTTTTGGGTTAACCCTTGTCAACTCAATGAAGTAGAGTAAGGTGGGGGGAAAACTTAACAAGCATGTCAAAGGTATAATAAACTACTTCTCTGCTGGAACAACCTCTTCTGCTCCTAATAAGTCGGGATCCATCTTCCGTCTCTAAAATAAATAAGCGTTATGCATAGTTACAAAAATGAAAAAGTGAAAAAAGTTGAAAAAATAAAAATGAATAAGGGGAAAGAAGAGAAAGGATTCCTACGTAGAGAAGTGATGCAAGTAACTCTGTCGGGGAATTGACTAGTCTCACTGGTAGCGGAGCCATGCCTGTATTCTTATGTGACTCTGCCGAGGTACCATCCAGGCTTGCTGGCAGTGGAGCAACACCAGAGATGAAACTAAGACTCTAACAATTATACTTCTTGTGCAACAATATACCCCTCAACCCCAATCAAAACAACTATGTCTCCTTAGCTTCGAATGTGTGTCAATTGACCGACAGCTTTGCGGATGCTTCATCTTACAATCAAGCTAGTGTGGAAACCAAGAGGAGATGAGAACTGAACAATACTTCCGGATGTGTTAGACTTTCTTTTCATGAACAAGGTGCATTCAAAGAGCTAGATTTCTACCAGTGTGTCAGCAAGCGTTGTAGCAGCTATAACCACCATCCAAAAATTTTCCTCAGCTTCATTTTGGAGCCTCCCTTCCAACATTCACAGTAGCTTGCCCTGCTTCATCAATTTCACAAGCTTTATTGTCTTTCTTTCACAAAGACAACTTGTCGATCACAACTTGATCCATTCCCCTCACAAGTTGTTCACCCGAACTTGGTCCAGTGGCAAGCTGAGTAACTTCCCCATGAAAATTGTGCATTTCTCAAGGGAAACCATCCTTCCCTCCAGAAAATGTGCAATCCTGTCTGGCAACTTGCTGGGCTCCAACATTACGCACATCTTACAGTCAACACTCCTAGAAGGAATTGCGCAATTTTCCCCAGCAGGGCTTCTCAGCCCAGAATTTGTACAAATCTGGGTAGCAGTCAGCTTCTCTGCCTAGAAATTGCACAAATATCGTCGACATTCAGCCCAACTCCCAGCTAGAAATGCACATTTCCTTCAAGTAGTGTAGCAGTCTCTTCCATGTGTAGTTGAGTTGAATGGTTCCCTCTGGGATCGAGAAAAACTGACTTACATGCATAAGCTACTTCTCGCAAGGCAGCATGCAAAGGCATCCCTCATTTCAGGGATCTATGATTAGCGGTTGGAGGTTACATGCAAGGATCATTTCATAAACCTCCCACCAAGTGTCGCTTTCCCTAGATTTGTGGCATGCACATCACAACCTCGATGTTATTGAAACTCATCAACTAGACACTACATAGCTCATTCCTCACATCAACCTTGCAGCTTTGACATCCCACATCACATCTAGGTGCAGTTGACACATTCAAATTATTTGTTTTGGGGTAAGCCTGCTTCACATGCCTTGTGTTGCATTTCTATTGCTTTTTGTGTTTTTGCTTGTATGAGTATTGTTTGCTTGATTTATTTGAATGCTTGTTTGTCATTCACATGTATATTATTTTTTCCTAGCATTGTTTTAGTTTTTGTCAACATCTCACTATTGTCGAATGCATGAAACTATTTTTTGTGAATAGTCATTGATTCAGCGACTCGCCTTACCAACATGTATGTTATTCCATTTTCTAAATTTGTCATTCACCATTTCCATGCATGATCATTCACTTAATGTTACACTTAGTATTAACATGCATTCACAGTCACATTCACTTTCAGTTGCCTGTCAGCGAGTCTGGCCAAACTTGGCCCAGACCCTACCTCACCAAGACAACATTGCGCAATCCTGAGAGGGAAGGCTCTGCCTTCCTCCCCAAAAATGTGCATTCCTGCCCAACAACTGTTATCCAATCCTACTTTGCACAATCCTAAGGGACAGCGAATGTAGGCCAAGAAAATTACACAATGCAGTCACTGAGCTTGCAACCATTGCCAGCTAAGATTAAGCATTGCACAATCCCAGAAGTCAATAGCCAGATTGGACTATGCATTCTGTAGTTCTAGCAGTCAGTCAATCTCCCAGCAGCTCAGATTGTGCCTTGTGTATTCTTGATAGTCAATCTCCTGATCTCCCACTTGAAATTGCACAACCTTCATGATCAGTCACAAAGGTATGTTGAAAATCAGTTCTCAAGTTCATTTTGGTTTTTGACTGACATATTTCTTGCCATGAGTGCTGCCATGTCCCCATGTATTGCAAGGGCTCATCTTCCTCTCATCAGTGTAGGTACAATGGTTTCCAAGAGAGCAGAGTTGAAGAGATTGTTCAGAGCACACCTGGAGATTTAGTCGATCAAGTGTCTATGAGCTTACCTACTCATGAAGACATCAAGTTGTTTGTAGACAAGGATATCAATACATGACAGTAGGAGAATCACAACGAGCAGCATCATGAGCAGAAACTAAAGGCAAAATACTAAATGCAGCAAACAAAATGAATACATAAAACACAACGAATGAAACGAATGCAACGAATGTAAGAGTAAGGTTGTTGATAGCATAGAGGTGGGACAAACTTGCAAAATCAAGCAGATCCACTGATAATGAAAGAAACTTTGGATACTGAGGCTATGAGGTGGCAATGTGACATGAAGGTCACTTGAAAAGAGAGAATGGAACAAAGAAGGAGTTACATGTCCTGAATTAGCAATTCAAGGAAGAACATGAACTTGCACAGATAGACGAATGAGATGTAGTAGGAACAAGAACAACAATTGGTGCAACATGCACTTATGAATGAAACTGCACCCATACAAGTTAAAGATCTATCCCAGCAACTGACATGAATCAAACATGGTGAGTAGTGTTTTTGATCGTATGCAAGGGATTTAGCAGCATGCATGTCATTGTGTGCATGCATGAAATCCAACCCATTCAACACACTCACCAAGGCGAAAATAAGAAGCAAGTCCAAGTGGAGCTAAACATGTACTTCGGAAAGTTGATGCGCATGACCACCAGCACATACTTGAAGAGAAGCATGGGAACTATGCATCATTGTGTTGCCAATTTAGCCACACCCAAGAAGACCATGCTCATGTTAGTAGATGAGTTGGACGAAGGGGCTGAACCAATGCACCAGTTGCAACGGAGGCAAGAGTTCTCTTCAACATGATGTCACCATGAGGTGCATGCACACCATCATGGATGGCCAAGCTTGGCATCAGCTCATCACCTTCACCATTACAAGCATGTCAAAGTGTTGGTATCATCACAATGGACTGAGTGTCAGTGATGTCTTGCTTGGCTTTCCCAAGCCATGTTGTCTCACATGACTACATGTGCATTATAATGTTGAGTCATGTCAAGTGTAAGTCAAGTTTCAATAGTTGGATGTAACAGTCATAGAGTAGGTAAAGAGTCTTGAGGGTAGTTGAACTGTCACAAAGGGGAATGTCAAGGGTCACCCCACCCTTTGCTATAAATAGTCCCTCATAACTCATTGTATAGGCTTTTGGTTAGCCAAGCTTCTAATAAGACTATTATTGGAAAGAGCTTGGATAGTATTGTAATGCGCCTTGGCTTCTCCACTGCACGGAGCTAGTTCATCTCTTTGGAGGAGTAGGCGGATGTGGTTGTAATGTTCCTCTGTTGGGGCTAGCAGGTTTAAATGGATGTATTGTATGATTGGAAATTACACTTCTTTATAAAATAAGATCCAACACGTTTTCACACATGTATTGTATCTATTGTAAGACTAATCTTTATCACTTGTAATGCATGTTGCTTTAACCTGTGTTCTACATCTGAACTGATTCATTTGTTCTAATGTGTAATTTATCAATGGAAATGTGTTTTATATGTTGTTAATGTTGTCCCATTGTTTCCGGGAAAACTAGTGTCCATTCACAGCTGCTAGTCCCACTAAGACGGGTAGCTATCTTAGAAACAAATAGTTCAAAGTTACTTGTGTTTTCCTTTATGAGAGATAGATGAGAGAGAAGCAGACAGTAACAACCTTAATCTTTCACTTGGCTCCTTTCTTGTTTCCTCCCTCCTTTGATAGAGCTTTCGCCACTCCTTTCTCACTTGTCCCGCTTCAAAGAACACATGTACATTCAAAGCAGCAAAATACCATCAAAGCATAAAGATATATAACCATAAACAATATAGGATCAGATGTACATTAACCATACACATGCATAAACAAATACAAGATTCTGAGATATACAAGTATATGGAGGAAAACTCAAATAGATTTATTGATAGAAGTAGTCGAAGAGAGGATTACAACCCAGCTGTCTGATCCAGCGCCATCCCACCGGCATGAAAGCCCTCTTCACCTCATGAAAAGAATAGATCACCCAACAATACAATGCTTCATAGAGTAAAAAATACAAAATTCTAGCCTTTGGATCTTTAGGATGAGGGATCCATATATAGATATTTGCAGGGGGTGAATCAGCTTCTGGGATTTTTATTAATGTCATTTCACTAATAGTTCCTGGTTCCACTTGGAGATTTCATGACCTCTTACTCATCCCTAGGCGACTTCAGAGAGGCAAGTGTCATATGAGTAGTTTTTAGAAGATTCTCTGAGTTTCCACCTAGCAAACTGCCTCTGCCATTTGTCTGCTCTCGCTCATCGCACCCTACAGAAAGGATTTTCAGTATGCATCGCACCCTTTGTGTGTAGCAAGTGAGATGCATTGCACCCTTAGCATGGAGCAATCTGTATGGTCCAGTTTTGACCAGTTCTAAGCAGTTTTTCAGGGAGAACTTCTGGGAAATGATGTAATCAGTTGACCTTGATCCTTTAGGGTATGAAACAACACTTTTAGGGGTTTATAAGCCCTTGGTTTATGGACATACGTGATTGGTGTTGCAGTGCCCAAATATGTCTATAACAGTTGCCCCCTAAAGCATGAGGTCGTAAATATTTTGATGTTGGGTGAAATGCTTTATCATGAGGATCCGAGTTTTTCGAACTGGAAGGTGACCTGTAATAAGATACAATACAATACATTATCTTCATAATATTTTCATGATCTAGTTGAGGCGGGCATTCCCATGCTTAGCTTTATAAATTAATTTTCATGTACATAGGATAGACAATCGTCTGTGTGGTAGACTAATGATTCTGGTAGAGCCATCATCCCTTCACTTGGATGATTATCTGTGCAGCTATGGAGTACATTTGATGTCTTTATTTTCCTGAATATATCACAGCCCGGATGGATGAAAATAGATTCTAGGTCTTCAAACTCATTCAATCTTCACCTGAAGTACAAGTCGATCCATGTGAAAGGATGTTTTAGTGTCGAACATGGAAAGACATCGCTTGATTACCAGCCAATGATGTAAGCTATTAACAGGCGCGAGAGGAATCACCAATAATGATGATGACCCTCAAGGTATTGTAGTACAATTCATGTGGTGTGAATACATGAGTCGATGTCAAACACCATACAAAATATTTTGATTGAAGGCCATTGATGTAAACCTATCGCAGGAAGTGAGAAACTTGCCATTGAGGCATGCAAGCTTCAAAGTACTGAAATGGTTGTTCCTAAGTCAACTTCTTGGATAATGCACTGATGTCAACAAGACATGACTCATTGTAGGAGGGCCTTAATGAATCCCACATCTAGGACATGAAATGGAGCAAATGATTTGGTAGAGGTGAAAACAATCTGATGATACAAGGTTCGGGGTGGTGGTCATGAAAAATGGAGCGTGAAGGTATTGCAGTGGATGAGGCGTAAGCTGGGTTGGTGAATTCTCTGAGTGACTTCTCTTGAACATATCGGTGACACTGAAATGGAATGGTAGCGTTAACCCCAAAAATGGATGGTACGGAGAACCAATGGTGATATGACCGGTGAAAGGAATAACCCAACCTAACTCAATCATGGTGATGGAGTGAAAGTGTCATGTTCAAGAGCAACTTGCTACCAATAAAGTTCTTCAAGTTTTCTTCCGAATTTTTCCCCAATCATTGCTGAGCAGTACTTCTTTATTATTGTCAATCTTGAGGAGGATAACATATGCTTGTTCTATAATTTGCCCTTCGGGCAAACCTATCGCTATGTTTTAGTGACCCTAGTGACAGTGAAACTCACTCTTGTCCATATGGACAAGTTTGTCGCTATTGTTTTATCGAGTTTAACAACAAATATAACTCGGTCCTTTTCCATTTTAGAGAATCTGAAAAGAGACAGAAAAGAAACTCCAATAATCCTTTTTTGTAATATAATACCTTAAGTCCAAAAACGTATAAAATAATATGAAAGGGATGAATTTTCTGATCACTTTAGAGAGCCGAAAAAGACAAGCGCTCGATATTTTCGTGTAATGATCCCTCAAGTCCAGAAAGATTAAAATACAAGAGGGATGACACTTCCAATCAATTTAACAAGCTAGAGAGGCCAATTTCTCGGTAATCTTTTTATATTTTACGAGTCTAAAAAGAGCTTAAAAGAGACTCATTTTTGAGGAACGAGTGATGTTTTCAGGTAGCAGCTGGTTCCAGGTAAGGTTTGGAACTTTTCAATCATAGCAGTGTAAAGAAGGTGGCTAACAGAATCACTCATCGCAGCTATTCCTCAAAAGGGTAAACAATCAAGTAGAGGCCTATGATTGGCTAAAAAGTGGAGGTGACAGTAAGAACATGACCAAGGTTCAAAAGCTGATAGCAATGCGATCACAAAGGCTACTTACCGAAAGTGGGTTCATTTTTTTTTTTAATGAGCTTGAACTCTAGGAAAACATATGCTCATTTCCAGGTTAATTTTTAACAAGCTTGAACTTTGCGTAAACCTTCTTGTGATAATAGTCAAGGATGTTCAATTCACCATTAACACTATGTTCTCTTGATGGTCGTACTACCTGTTCAATTTCTCCATCAAACTCATTAGAAATTTAAATACATGTTTTAAAAATGAGTTAAAAACTAACATATTACTTGAATTACGTGAACAGTAACATAGAAGTAGTTTTACCTCTCATTTTTACCATTTCATTCAAATTTGGGATTGTTAGAGCTCTGGAGGTGTTTTCCCCCTCAAATTTCATCAACTGATTTCGGGAGACTTGGTGGACTAATTTCGGTGCCGTCTGGACTAGGTAGGAGCTAACCCTAAGCTCTTCAATTGCATTCTTTCCTTTTCTGATTTTGAGCATCTTTTCCTGATTTTCTGGGCCTCAGGGGTTTGAACATTTTGTTCTCTCGCCATCGCACCTAGTATACATCAAAAAGTGTGATGCATACTGAGCTAGCCATTGGCCAGTCAGTATGCATCCCACCCAGTACACAGCTAAGGTGCGATAGGCGCAAGGAGGAAAGTTTGTGCACTGTTTTCTCATGGAAATTTTGCCTATTTTCCCAAACCAGGATCCTAATTCTTCCCTTGTTTGTCTTTCAGAGATTCATCGGATCAAGATGGTCATTACATGGCGTGAATCTAAGCATGAAGAAGAGGATATGATTGGCTTACACGATCCAAGTACAATTACTACATTGCAAAACTATGGCTTGCTCAAATTCTTCCACATATCTAGCATGAGGCAACAAATAAACTTGTTGCAATATCTTCTCGATGATTGGGATCCTACCAACCAAGTGTTCAATATTAGAGGTAAATCCATCCCTTTGATTGTTGAGGATATCTACTTCTTAACCAATTTATCAAGGCATGGTGCCCCTCTCTCATTATTAGGATCAGCCCATGGGGGTGAATCCGTGAGGGATTACATTCACCAATACTATAGAGATGGATCTCAGCCGAGCAGGGATGGCAAGATCAGTATTCGAGATGTCACTAACTGGTACTTGAGGACTATCTTATTCAACTTTGCTAAACTAGCTGGTAGCGCGGCTCTTCACTTGGCCAACAGATCCTATATACAGTATGCCTTGGAATGCCTTGAACCAAAGGTATTCAACTGGTGTGATGCAATACTTCCGATTATAAAAGAACAACTTACCAAGGTGAAGAATGGAAGATCTAAGAACTTTGGTTATGGTTCTATTCTGACCACTTTCGCCTTGGAGAGGATCCCACTGATGCAGCCACAGTACATTTCACTCGGATTGCCAGCACTGACAAAACCACGGATGCAGAGATGGGTTGATCTTATGGCCAAAAATGTTGGTCAGTCGCAGATTTCATTTTCTGATGCCTTCTTTGAGTGGTTCAACCATCAGCAGATGGTTTATGCCGAGTACCCATATGTTTGGTTGGATTTATGGGGAACCTAGATTTGGTGCTGCCGGCTAGCGAGCAGTGGAGTGTTATAGGTAAAAGGATCTGACCATATCTTTGTTTATTTCTTTCATAATGTTCTTGTGTTTTTTAAATGTTATCAAGACTAATCAAACCCATATATTTGTGCAGATATTGGACTAGTTCAACCATCAATGCGCTCAAGGGTAGCAGCTGCCATTCCAGTAGGAAAGGCCATAGGGAGGGTTGTCCTTCGCGATCTAGACGTAGCTGAGACCCTTGCAGTATTGTAGGATCAGACCGAGGGTCTCACCCTTGGTATTCCGGATGTGAGGATCGACGAGTTACCTCTGAAATTACAGCACCATACTACTAGTGTCCCAAGTCGATGGACTAGGCTCTTACATATCATCACACAGGCAGTGACTTGTTATCACCAACACCATTAGTCTAGGGTGCTTTCCTGCATTTTTGAGTTTTTGGGTTGTATGACCGATTTTGCCCTGGACACAGACAATTTTGTAAAAACTATAAATAGTTATATATATTTTTTATTTTCGGAGCTTTATTTTGGTTAAGTTATATCATCTTGATGCGAATGCTTTTCTTTTATAAATGCTACAAATGTCTATCTAACACATAATTTTCTAATGAATCAGTTAATGTGTTTAAGTTTCTAGAAATGTGTTGATATTTAATAGAATCAAACTGCCTTTCCAAAATCTTGACCCTTAGGAACATATGATAGATAGCTGGATTCCGAACGGAATAGATGCCAGTAAGCTGTAGGATGATGAGTTGTGAGTCTAGCCTAACAACAAGTCAACATATGCCATGTGTGATGGCATCAGAGAGAAGTTCTATCAATGTGCTATATTCAGTGATTTTGTTCATTGGCCGACTAATACATACCCCTCTGAAACTCACTAACTCACCACTTGGATCAAAAATGGCCCAAGCTGCAGAAGATAGGTTCCACGTACTATGACTAGCTCCGTAAATGTATCCAACAAATGATTCCAATAGGTTTGACATCTGTAACAAATGAAAAAGTAGATTACCTAACCAAAATGATCACTCTTGACAAAAACAAAAAATGTAACAAAAGCATATGAAGAGATTACTACACTTAGTCAAGCATAGTAACACTTATGGTACAACCCATTTCGAGGTTGCGACAATGGAATCCCATCATAATCTACTAGCTCGTAGGCTCCTTTTGCTAATACTAGCTTAACAATGTAGGGACCCACCCATAATGATTGGAACTTGCCTACTCCCAATTTATTGGATTCCTGATTGTAAAGTAAGACTAGGTCACCTTCTGAGAAGACACGGGGTTTGACATTCTTGTCAAATTGTGCCTTGAATTGTTTCTTATGAGCTTCATTAGCCAAGGCAGCATCACGACGGGTTTCATCCAGTTCGATTAATTCCAAGAGACGAACCTCTTCCTCTGAAGTTCCGGGGAGAAGGTTAACTGTGAGCTTAAGAGATGAAATTTCACACTGAAATGGTAAGACCGCTTCTAGACCATACACCAACTGAGAGGGTGTAAATCTAGTTGCATTTCTTAACGATGTTTGGTATGCCCACAAGGCCGAGTATAAGATTAGGTTCCAACTCTGTTTGTGGACTCCAATCATCCTTTGCAGCATGCACTTCAGGACTTTGTTGATGGCCTCAACTTGCTCGTTAGCTTGCAGATAATACATAGTAGAACTATCGTGGGATAGTCCTAATTTGGCAGCCAATTCAACCATCATGTGGTTGCGAAAATACGATCCATGATCTGTGACTATAGCTTGTGGAAGACCAATTCTAGAGACTACATGATTGAACAAGAAAAGAGCAGCCGTTTCACCATTGTTGTTTAATGTAGGCATCGCCTCGGCCCATTTTGTAAAATAGTCAACTGTGACTATGATATACCCATGCACCCCGGCCGAGGTGGGGTTACATGTCATGAAATCTATGCCCCATTTGGTGAATGGCCCAACAACAACTACTGGATGCAGAGGTGCGGGTGGTATTATGGTTTTGCAGTCGAAGATTTGACAAGCATGGCAACTTCTGATTGCAATTATGCAATCTTTGAACACTGTTAGCTAGAAGTAACCTGCTCGTAAAATCTTTTGCACTGTAGCGTAACCAGATTGATGCCCCCCACACGCACCTGAATGGCAATCATTCAAGACTTTTTCGGCCTCCTCATAGGTGAGGCACCTTCGCAGAACTGTATCGATACCGCGATGGTAAAGTGTATCAGTGACAATCATGTAGTCTTTTGCTTGGTATCAAGTACGTCGTTGTTCTGAGTGAGAGGTATTAGGCCTATATGTTTGGGTTTGGAGATAGATTAGTATATCTCCATACCACAGATCGCTCGACGATATCAAAAACAAAGATTCATCCGTGATTGATGCTTTGGATGTTGAATTGTTGGACGGCGATGGGAAGTCGCATAGTAACTCCGCGAAAAGGGTTGCAATCTGACAAAATTGTAGTTTTGCGAAAGAGGATATAGTGTAAAAATCTTTGTACTTCTTGAATAGCTGCAAGAGCTAGCTTTTCAACATAGGAAAACTTGCTTTCTGCATCATTTAAGTTTCGACTTAAATAAGAGACAGGATGTTCAATTCCATTGTCTTCTTGAACTAAAACCATCTCGATGGTCGTATCTGCTGCAGCTAGATACATGTTAAAGTCTTTTTGATAGTCAGGAGTGTACATTAATGATGCTTTTATTAGGGATTCCTTTAGAACATCAAAGGAAGCTTGCGCAACCTGATCCCAATTAAAGGGCACTTCTTTTTTCAAAAGACACGTATAACCTTTAGCAAGTTTGGCGTAATTTGGAATGAGCCTCCTCAGAAAGTTTGCTTTCCCTTGGAGTTTATGAATCTGAAGCAAATTTGATGGTGGAGGCATATCAATGATTGCCTGAATCTTACATGGGTCGGGTCAAATCCCATCCTTAGAAACTACGAAACCAAGTAAACGACCAAAACCGACACAAAACACACAATTCTGTGGATTGAGTCTTATCTTGTAGTGTCGGCAACATAGAAATATAGCTCTCAAATGCTGCAGATGATCAATTTGCTTTCACAAATGAGCTGGTAGATCATCGAGATATGGTTGAATGATGTTCTTGATGTCGTGGAAGGCATAATTAATAGTCCTCTGAGAAGTTTCCCCTATGTTCTTTAAACCGAAAGGTAGTTTACAATACACAAATGTGCTCCATGGACATATAAATTCAGTCTTCGACTGGTCCTGTGGGCGGATATTTATTTGATTATACCCAGAAAATCCATCCATGAATGAAAAGATTTCACATCCCGCACATTCATCAATTATCTGGTTGATGAAGGGTGTAGGATAGTTGTCCTTTGGACAAGCTTGATTTACATCCCTGTAATCAATGCACACTCTAATTGTTCCTCTCTTTTTCATCATAGGAAAAATATTCGATACCCAATCAGTTAGAGGATCTAGGTAAATGAAACCAGCATGTAAAGTTTTTTCAGCTTCTGCCTTTATGGTAGCGGCCTTCTTCAAGTGTACCCGCTTAAGTCGTTGTCATACTAGTTTGACATCTGGATACATCTTGATTTTGTGTTCAACGATGCTCGAGTCAATGCCTAGCATTTCTTCATATGACCATGCAAAGACATCTCTGAATTCGTGAAAGAGAGCGCAATATATTTCCAGTTCTGAAGAAGAGCAAGTTTTGCCGACATTAATATTCTCTACAACATTAGGTTTGGTTGAGATATTTATGGCAATAGTTTCTTCAATATTGGACAGATTTCGCTCGGAATCCACCCTATTTACAGTATTTGATAAAAATAAAAAACTGAAGGATGATTAAAGTCGCTGAATAATATTCATGGTATTTCGGAAGATGGGAATGATGATGGTAATCTTCCCATGGTGCCTCTCCTATCATCATTGATTTAATGATTCCTTCGTCTATAGAATGTACATGCGACCAAGGATCTGAAGAGGTGCCATATTCCTTAGACCTATCTATCCAAACACTCGATGAGAGTTGATTTGGGTTTGCCCCCCAGGCCAAGAAAATTGATTGCTACAATATTTCTATTGGGCTTGGAGGCAATACCTGGCGATGATCCATGCTAACAATTTTTTTGGAAATCTTCTGAATCCTTGTAGATATAGAAGATACCATATTGCAGGTTTCCACCATGGCCACTTCCGCCAAATTACTTGGAGGCAGTAGGGAAAAATTACCCATTAAGGTAGGGTCTTTTAGGAGGCGTACTCTGATATTTTGAAGCAATTGAGAGCTTCCATGGATCATTGGAATGCTTCCCATAACTTGTGAACTATTGGGGAGGAAGGTTTGTTGGTCAACGATTGTAATTCCTCCTTGGAAAGGAAATGCAATCTTTCTAAAATATGTTGACACAATAGTAGCTATAGAATAAATCCAAGGCCTTCCCAGTAGGATATTGTAATTGAGATTTCCATTGATAACTTTGACATCAATTTCTACTGTCTTCCCCCCAGTTCAACTTGAAAGTTACTTAAAATCCCGTACGGGGTGTATGTTCATCCATCGAAAGCTTTTAATGTCGTTGATGATCTTGACAAGGGTGGTGAGCCTAAATTTTTCTAAAAACTCATTGACATAATGCAGGTAGATGCCCCCTTGTCAATGATTGTTCGATGAATAGTCTTGTTGAGGGCTTTCACTTGGATGAGGAAAGCGAGTTGAGCTGGTAACTGAGGTTCATATCCTTTATGATTAAAGGCCACAAGATTGGAATCTGCTGGGTCAATCCCACCTATTGCTGATAATAGAGCCTGCTTTTGGGAGGGGCAGTTTTGTAGTACTTCAAGTGTCAACATATCGGACGGCGATTGGACCAGATCCTCTACTATATTATAATTCTGTGTTGCTCGAGCACGAGGATTAAATGTCGATTTGTGTACTACTCCCTTTGGCGGCGTTATCATTAGCTCAGGAATGATGGGTGGCACAACTTAGGTCGAAATTGTTGTCGAACTACTAGATTGATCAGTACACTTGTTGTTCGACAGCTGTGGATTCCCATAATCTTTATTCCTTGTCAATATCAAAGCATCATTTTTGCTATTTTGAAATGGACAACATAAGCACTTGGCATGGGGAAGCATTGTTGCTAGCAACTACATTGGTTTCTGGGTTTGGAAATGGATTAGTCAAGACCCCTGAGGTATTCAAACACTTAAAGAACTTCTTGATCTCAGCTTTATGCAGACAATCTCTCATCCAATGGTCCTCATCGCATATGAGACATGGCCGATTAGGTTTCTTTTTCCCAGAAGGGTTTCCAGAAGATTTTTCAGGAGACGAATCATCATGTTTCTTCTTTTTGCTTTTCCCTTTCTTCTTGCCCCATGGTTGCTTAGGTTCTTTGCCTTTGTCAGTCGACACGACATTAACCTCTGAGGCAGGAAGTTTGTCATTTGCCTTTTTATTGGAAACTGCAAGGGATTTACCAGATGGGGCCTTTGTGGTTTGTGTACTTGAGGTGCCAATCACACCATCGCCAACATGAGAGTCCCTGTTCGATTTAGGAGCAGGAGGAATAGAAAACTCTAGTCTAGGAGCATCAGGAATTTTGTCATAGAGTGTTCCAGAATAAGTATAGATCAAATCCAGATATTGCGCATGAGAAATGACTTACTCTTTAGTGACAGCTCCTCCTTTGGCCACATATTTTGTAATAGAAGGTAACAATGAATTAATAAACCATTCAGCTAGAAGTTGATCAGGAACATATGCCTTTACCATTTGACGACGATGTCGCCACTCATGAATATGATCAAATATGTGAGTGGCTGTTGTCTGCTTAAAATTAGTAAGGAGCTTCGTTCTTTTTTGGTAACTTATGGGTAACTGAAAATGGGTTAAAAAGGTGGTGGTGAGGGCGCTGAAGTTATCAAATGAAGCTCTAAGCAATTCGATGTACCATTTCACTGCCAGACCAGTTAATGTTTGCTGAAAAAGGTGAAGCCTAATCGAATCATCATTGAGAGTGTTGGGCGAACACCAGGGATGAAAGGTCATCATATGATTCGATGGATATTCACCCGGATTTCCATTAAATTTAGGAATATCTAACGAAAGTTTATGAGGAATCGCTAGCCACCGAGGGGCATAAGCAATTGGATCTTTTGTTAGCCAATTCAGATCTGGTAATTCTAAAGTTGTGACGAAAGGAAACTATTGATTTAGGTTTGGCGAAGCATACCCAGGATAAGATGGGATTGTCTGAGCAGTGGGTCTTTGCATACCAGCATAATGTATTTGATGCTGATAACTTTGATAAGGTTGATGGGCATAACCATTATAATATGATTGATGGTAACCGTTCTATATACGGTTGCCCATTACCTGCAAAGCTTTGTTGCTCAGGTCCTCAGTAAGCGTGTTGGAATTACGGTTGTTGATATTGCACCAGCCATGGCTGTGAGACCATTTGTTGTTGTCCAATATTGGATGTTTGACCAAGATGAGGGGTGATAGTACCTGTTTGATCCTGAGTTGCTTCCGTTAAGGAGCCACTAAGTGGTGATTGTGATTGAGCCATGGAGACAAGAGGTTGTTGTATTATGACCTAAGAGACTTGAGGTTGACATACAACAAGTAGCACTTGTACTTGCGACATCGTCATAATAGCTGGTGTAGTGGGAATGTTAGACACAGGTTGATTTTGTTGCATTGAATATACAACTCTTGGCTATTGAGGTAGTATTGGCATCCAACCACTGGATGCCATTCTAGCTTGACCCGAATTTTGTTGTGAACTCTCATTTGGTTGTCTCCTTGAGGGAACAATGAAAAGGCATACTGCCCCTCATATGGTAGCAATCTAGTGTTCAAAGGGTAAATTGGTCTTTGGAGACTGGACTGCCCAAATTGATACTATCATGAAGGATCAATTTGCTGAGACTCAACATTGAAATTCCAGATAAGGTTCCAGATGAACAAATAAGAACAGACCATACTGTCAAAACAGTCCCTGGGTGGACTCCATCTAGTGGTTGATAACTAGTTGGGACAGATAGTATACCAGCAAACATTATCAGAGTAGCAGCAGGGAGTTCTGCTACTGCTGTATCAGATGACACAGTCCTAGATGTCGATGGTTGTTCAGGCATATTGAGTCTATCCAAAAGATTTCCTAGCGATTCTATAGGAACTTGCGATGAAGGGTGATCAAAAGAACTAACTTTTGTGGTAGAAGGATATAGGTGGACCCTAGTTCCAAAATGCAATGGGGTACTGGATGGAATATCCTCCACAATCTTTTCTATCGCAATTATTCCAAGTGGAAGAGGGAGACCATCAGGTCCGTAAAATATTTCTGGTGCCGAAGAAGGTATAGACTTTGTAGCGACAGATGTTGGAGGGGTGACACCTTCCGAGTCAGCTCTAGATGGAGATGGTTCAGGAATAGAAGTGTTTACCATTACACAAGGATCAGTTCTAATGTCCTCTTGTAACTGCGGAACTTCTTCTATAGAGGCTGGGGTTCCAGAAATAATTGGAGTAACTGGAGTCTCTGATGATGTTGAAACACAAGTTTCAAATAAACCAGGAGACTTCGACCTAGTTAAATGAGATTGCTTGGCCCAGAATGGTTTCGTTTCTAGAGGCAAAGACGGTTGACTCATTAGTCTCCGTGAATGATGGGGTTTTGATTGAATTTCTTCCACGATTGCAGATTACTTGATCAACTCAAAATAAAAAGGGGAAAAAGTTATTCCGATTTAAATGAATTTTATGATGCTTTGACAGACCTTGCTTTTTCAATTTTTAAGAGTCAAGGAAAAGCTAAAGATGACTCTAGTCACCTTCAATTTTTAATGAGCCTGAAGTGACAAGTGCTCAGATGGACCTTTCCTTTTAAGGAGTATGAAAAGGAATGAAAGTGACTTCTCTTGAAATCTAGATAGAGGGATTATCAAACCAATCGTAAAACTGCAATATACTTTTACATACGATAGTCAATCTTCCTGAATGTTGTGTTCAGTGCATTGTGATCGTTAAGATGGCAGACACGACTTCCTAAAGATAAAGGATATCAGCCTATTGTGGTCTCCCAACATATACTCGACAGTACGTGGGAGCACAAGTCTGTACTGGAACTTTTCATATCAAAGAGGAGGAATAACCCAACCTACGATGAAAACGATAGTGACCAGGCTTTGTGATGCTGGAATACATCTCTAGCCTAGACTTCTAAATTTTGTGCATTAGGTTCCAAAGCGTTTTTATGTTCATTGAGGTTTATTTTACGGTTGATCTTTCTTAAGAAGTTTTCCTTTCAAGGTTCACTGCATGATGTAGATGTACAATTGCTAAATATGCAATCTAAGACGATAAACAGTGGTTTATTTTCTTTTAGGAATGAAAATCCTAGCTACTAAGGAAAGAAGAGTAAAATTATTTCAACATAGAGCAGAGAGCACACAGTAAATGCACTTTCCTAAATCAATTTCCGCATGCAGTCTAAATGCAAATGCACATGCATTTATTTTTTTTTCCACTTTCTTAATGTGAGAATGAAAAAAAGAAACGTGCATGTCCTTCAATCTATCGAGTAGTCTCTTGCATGTGTAGCTGAGTTGACCGGTTTCCTCCGGGACTGAGAAAAACTAACTTGCATGCATAGGCTACTTCTCCCAAAGAAGCATGCAAAGGCATCCCTTGTTTCAGGGATCTATGATTAACAGTTGGAGGTTACATGTAAGGATCATTTTAGAAACCTCCCACCAAGTATAGCTTTCCCTAGATTTGTGGCATGCCTGTCACAAACTTGATGTTATCGAAAATTATCAACCGAATGCTGCAAAGCTCATTCCTCACATCAACCTTGCAGCTTTGACATTCCACATCACATCTAGGTACAATCGGCGCATTCAACTCAACTTTTTTGGGATAAGCCTACTTCTCATGCCTTGTGTTGTATTTCTGTTGCTTTTTGTATTTTCACTTGGATGAGTATGGTTTGCTTGACTTATTTAAACACTTTCTGTCATTTACATGTATATTAGCTTGTCCTAGCACTGTTTCATTTTTTGTGAACATCTCACTATTGTCACATGCATGAAACTATTTTTCACAAACAATCGGCGATTCGACGACTCATCTCACCCACATGCATGTTGTTCCATTTTCTATATCTATCATTCACTATTTGCATGCATGATAATTCACTTATGCTTAGACTTAGTATCAACATGCCTTCACACTCACATTCACTTTCAGTTGCCCATTGATGACTCTGGCCAACCTTGGCCCGGAGCTTGCCTCACCAAGATAGCATTGCGCAATCTTGAGAGGGAAGGCTCTGCCTTCCTCCCCAAAAATGTGCATTTATTCCCAACAATTGTTCATAGGCCCGCTTTGCATAATACCAAGGGATAATGACTATTGGCTAAGAAAATTACGCGATGCAATCACTGAGCCTACAAGCATTACCTGCTGAGATTGCACATTGTGCAATCCTTGCAGTCATCAACCAGACTGGACTATGCATTGTGTAGTTCTAGTAGCCAGTCAGTCCCCCAGTAGCCCAAACAGTGCCTTGTGTAGTATTGATAGTCAGTCTCTCGACCTCCTGGCCCAAATTGCACAACCTTCATGATCAGTTACACAAGTTTGTTGCAAGTCTGTTCTCAAGTTCATTTTTGTTTTCGACTGATATATTTCTTTCCATCAGTGTTACCATGTGCCCAGGTATTGTAGGTGCTTATTTGGCTTAGTAGTGAAAGTACAATGGTCTCCAAGAGAGCATAGTCGAAGACACCATTTAGAGCACACCTGGAGATGCAGTTGATCAAGTGTCTATGAGCTTGCCTACTCATGAGGACATCAAGTTGTTCGTAGACAAGGACATCAAGATATTACAATAGCAACATCACAGTGAGCAGCATCATGAACAAGAACTAACGACAGCATACTGAATGTAGCAAATGTAGTGAATGCATTGAATGCAACGAATGCAGCGAATGCAAGAGGAAGGTCTTTGACAACACAGAGGTGGGTCAAAGTTGCAAAATCAAGTAGATCCACTAATAACGAAAGGAACTTTGAAGACTCAGGCTATGAGCTGACGACGCGACATGAAGGTCGTGTAAAGATAGAGAATGAGACAAACAAGGAGTTGCATGTGCTGAAAAAGCAACTCAAGGAAGAACATAAAGTTGCACAGATAGACGAATGAGTTGCAGTAGGAATAGGGACAACAATGGGTGCAACATGCACTCACGGATGAAACTGCACCCATACAAGTTAAGGATCTATCCCAACAGCTGACAAAGAGAAGACATGGTGAGCAGTGTTGTTGATCGCATGCAAGTGATTCATAAGCATGCATGTCATTATGTGTATGTGCAATCTAACCCATTCAGCACACTCACCAAGGTGAAGATAAGAAGCAAATCCACCTGAAGCTGAAGATGTACTTCGACAAGTTAATGTACATGACCACTAGCACACACTTGAATAGCAGCACAGGCACTATGCATTAGTGTGTCTCTGGTTCATGTACATCCAAGAATAGGATGTGCATGTTAGCAGACGAGTTGGATGAAGGGGTTGAACCAATACATCGGTTGCAATGGAGGCAAGAGTTCGCTTTAGCATGATGTGACCATGAGGTGCATGCACACCGTCATGGATGACCAAGCTTGGCATCAGCGCATCACCTTCACCATCACAAGCATGTCAAAGAGTTGGTCTCATCATAGCAGACCGAGCATCAGTGATGTCTTGCTTGGCTTGCTCAAGCCCTGTTGTCTCACATGAGTACATATGCATTGTGATGTTGATTCAATTCAAGTGTAAGTCAAGTGTCAATAGTTGGATGTTATAGTCATAAAGTAGGTGAACAGTAATGAGGGAAGTTGAATTGTCACAAAGGGGAATGTCAAGGGTCATCCCACCCTTTGCTATAAATAGTCCTTCATAACTCATTGTATAGGCTTTTAGTCAGCCAAGCTTCTAATAAGACTATTCTTGGAAAGAGCTTAGATAGTATTGTAACGCTCCTTGGCTTCTCCACTACACAAAGCTAGTTCATATCTTTGGAGGAGCATGCAGATGTGGTTGTAACGTTCCACTGTTGGGGCTAGCAAGTTTACATGGATGTACTGTATGATTGGAACTTACACTTCTTTATATAATAAGAGACAAAATGTTTCCACACATGTATTGTATTTATTGTAAGATTGATCTTTAACACTTTTAATGCATGTTTCTTTAACCTGTGTTCTAAATCTCAACTGATTCATTGGTTGTAATGCATAATTTATCAATGGAAATGTGTTCTATATGATGTTAATGCTATCCCATCCATGTTGAATGCTTTGCCGAACATCAGACATACCTTTCACATGAACCTTGTTCTAACAACCGTTGCACTCATTCGGGCTTATCTGTGAGTGTTCATGTTATCCTACCTTGTATGTTGTGACTACCACTTCTGAGTGCACTACTCCACTAGAAGTTGTGTATGTCTTGTGTGTTGTGTGTTCCGATCCGACTTGGGACTGATCCCTTTCAACCTGGAACTCACCTTCATCCTCATTTCAACCCACCTATATTAGAACCTCTCATACACCTTCCTTGACTCACTGCAGCGGTCACACCCTTGCTACTAACAGAGTTATCTTACTTGCCTCTATGGGACATCACGGTCAAGGAATTACCTTACGACCCACTGTTGGGACTCCTACACAAAATGTTCTGAGGTCTAATTGGTACTTCTTACGAGGGAGATCCCATTACATGTTCACGGGTCCAGCACCGTCAACAGAAACATAAATAAAATTATGACATTTTCTAATGAATCTGGGATCCATTGGATCATGGAGTAGGGCTTACTAGAGATGAAATACCAAAGAAAGTTCAAGTAGTCTGTTGAGTGTACTGAAAACAAGTACCCTCTTAACTCTTTAACAAACAATGACAACTTTAAAGACTTTAATGAGGAAAAAGCCTCTTTTGTAGTTCAAAAATATTCTCTAATGATCAAGAAAAGAAACTTCTATGAGCATATTTTACTACATGGATGATTTGTCTAAGGTTCATATAGCTCAAGAAATCTATGACGAATTAACCATGCAAGCAATAAATTTTCAATCCATTAGGAGAATTCCTTCTTATGATGAAAGTGAAAAGGTGGGAAAATGCCAACTTTTGTAATGTGGAATAAATGTGTGGCTTAGGAAGTGTCAGCATTGGTGCAACTTTTCAATGAGAGTAGTACTAAAGCAACTATACAAGCTAGGCTATGGAACATGATTGATATGCCACATTATGTACAATCTTGATAGGATGAGCTTGACATTAATAATGTTATTCAAAATAGATATTCTCTGTGGATAGAATAAACTTTCTTGATTGGATTATATAGGTGGTTACATTGAACACATTTTGAATCCTTTCGGAAAACTCTTGGTGTTGGAATCAATTAGAATAACATAATATAATTTGATTTGTTTCTAACTAATCATCATAAAAGTAGGAAATGGGACTAAGAGAGAATATCCAATGTAATTAAAAAGTGGGACTATGAAAGAAACTCCCAAATAAATGCTACCAAAAAGTAGATAAAGTTAAGGATCAATTCCCTAGCTAAAAGAAACTTTAAGAGAAGATAGGAGTACAAGAAAAATGTTAACAACTAAATCTGGGTGAGTGGGTGAAATACAATAGAGAGTATGTCTAGGGACACTGAAGCTAGCTGTTGAGGTAAAATGAATAGGGTGAGAGGTAGGCTCCTCATTGGAGTCATCAATCACTGTAAAAGGGATGATCTCCTGGAAAATGATGTCCTCGAGGAAGTGACTAGATGGTATTATTAGGAACACAAGAGCAAGGAAGAAAATCTCTCATAAAATCCAAGGGGGTGGGGAAGAAGAGAAAACTTGGCACATTTTAGAGTTTTCCTTGGTCAACATATAAAAGCCACTTCTTCATATCACTTTAATATGAAAAATGTCAAGACCTGTGACACAATAAGTATGCCATGCTACGAGGAAAAATGGTGAAAATAGGTTGGATATAGACAAAAGTGAGACCAAGGACAGTGTTATACCTTTTATAATTCATTTTCACAATGCTTTAAAAGATGAATGAATCAACAAATATTTGATCATGAGAACAATAATAAATTCTTGGAATGTTAGAAGTTTGGTGCATAACGGAAAGAAATATGTAGTACTAGTTGGAAACGATTTTCAAGTTACAATGGCAGACATTATAATATATAGGAATACAAAGATCAAACCTTTGATGGAGTTTGTTTCATAAGGTAAATATTGGTCCACTAATTCTATACAATTGTATGATAGTGGATATAGATAGTGCTAGATCTTCTAACCTAATTAGAAACTTACTTCTAGACATTTTTTATGATGGTTCTATGTTAGAGGAGGGCGTGGGGGAAGGCTATACATTGATTGATCCCTATAAAAAGCATACACTTATTTCCTATAGGCCTTGAGAAATTTCTTGATTTGATGGTGAAACATTTAAAATGTTTGGTTTGAAAATTATATTATGTAAGGTAAATAATTCTATCTATTTTCTTTTGCTTCATTTGGAGAATTTCCAATCTGAGGTACAAAACTTGATTACTGAATTTTATGCTTTTAGTATTGTGTCCACTCCTCAATGTAATATTGTAGTTGTGTCTCTTATGATTTTCACAAAGAGTTTAAGATGAAATGATGGTTTTTCTGACTATTTATTGCTTTTCATCTTCCGCTGTCCATTGTACAGGTTGCGAGTCATTGATCCATTGTTTCACTTTGGGGTTGAGCCTCTCTATGTCCTTTATTCTTTGGTAATATGTCATAATCAATTCTTTGATTATGTTAACACATGAAAATTTTTAAGTTCTCAACTAAATGGGATTTAATTTTCCCAGTTAGGCTTGCCACAAAGAAAACCTAGGGATGAGGGGTAAGAGGGATTTGTTTATGGTATTTCCCGTCATGACTCTAGGGTAGTTCTTATACTAGACAAAAAAAATCTTGATCCCAGCTAGATGGTCTAGAAGACAGAGGGATATTTATCACATAGATAATAAAGTTCCATAATGACATCATTAAAGGGTAGTCATGGAGAATATGGGTCATGGATACTTCACGATCTTTGTAAAGAACCCACTAGGGTGGACAGAGTATACAATTTTTGAACTAGCTCTCAGCAATTAGTAGCTTCATATGCACTATGAGGCATAATAAATCTATGTTTTAAGCAAGATCTTGTTCCACATGATGGAAACACATAGAATCCATATGTAGATTACTTCATAATAGTAAGGTAAACTTTCTTTACAGTGTATTGTCCTTGTGTTTCACTATGAGGGATATTTATGTTTTCTAAGAGTAATTGGAGTTGAATATTTTAGGGCTAGGGTAATTTCCTTCCAGTGCTTTATCAAATGAAGGGGATGATTTGAAGGCTACTTCCATCCTTTCCAAACTGTTTTATCATATTCACTTAAAATTGAGATAGCAACAAGAATCTGAACACCATTATTTTCTGCAAAGGCCTTTGGGCTAAGGGAATATTTCCCATAATGGAGTACCTCCATATCTTTATTGTTTTCTCATTCATGGGATGGAGTTGATTTACATATTTAGATATATCAAAAGGGAAGGTCTCTCAAAAGAATCTTGTGCCTTTATTCCCTATTAAAATATATGTTCCAGAATACTTTCTTTCATCCTATTGTTTTTCCAAAAATTGGATATTAATATATGCATGGACATGCTAATGGTGCAGTGACATCTAATGTGTTGATACATTTCCAATTCTCTATGGCCTTTGGATAGTCAAGCAAATTCATGGGAGGAGGTCAAAGTTCTAAACCACTTCTTGGTATTTTTAATCTTTCTATTTTAGCTTATGGTTTCACTGGAGCATTGTCTGAGGTGACTTTCCCTTATCTAAGGTCTGATTCTTATCTCTAATGTGTTTTCATGGAGGTTATTCCATAATAGATCCTAAGGCTTAAGTCTAGCCTTACAAAGTCACTGAAATGAAATGTATGAACACAAGTTTTCAAACTGATCTATGGGCTATATACGCTACCATTTTGTAGCATGTATGCGACTCTCATTAGGTTGATTTGTAATTTTTATGGTAGTATTTTATTTTGAATTGGTCGAACCTTCTTCCATGAAAGATTTGTGGCCCTCTTAAGGCTCAAATTTGGGCAAACATGGAGACCCATTTTAACACCTAACAAAGTTTATGTGTGCAGACTTAGTAATTGTTCTAAGGTATTTCTGACAAAGGGCCAATTTATGTTTTTGGGAAGACATGCTCCTCTAAAGTCACTCCTATGCAATTTTAGGTTTCTTAGCGTAATTACCACATAATTTCAAGTGAAATTGTTGCAGCCTTGAGTATGGAATGTTTGCATCATTTTCTAGATTATCTGAAGCCTTTATTTGTGTAGAATGACAGACTTATTTATAGCATATAATTTCTCTCCCTTGATTACATATTCAACACTCTTAAGGGTCATACAGTTGTACATTGCAGAGCTCCTAGGGTTAGTATTTGAATGGTATTGATATATTAAGTAGGCACTCCATAAAACAATTTTGCATACCTATCGCTTGCATCATTTATGTGATCATTGCTTTTGTTTAGAGATATTCTTGCAATAAAGGACATAAATAGTCTTTTCAGAGATTCAAGGAGCATATCTATAGATTTGTTGTATGGCATCTTTGTGAACCCTTCTACAAAGTCCAAATGTGGCAAGAGGTGGTAATCCTTGCTGAAGAATATACTTGTTGTATCGAACTTGAAGACAAAATAAAATTTTCTCATGAGGGCTCAAATTGAAGCATTAAAAGTCGATCCTTGATAATAAGGGTTTCATAGGGTCAACTTGAAGATCCATATCGTCACAAAAAATCTTTCCAAGATATAAGATTGAGTTGTTGTGTAGCAATATTTATCAATAAATCGAGGGTATGATGATGGAGTTGAATTTGAACTATTATTCAAACTTGGACTAGTTTGAAGGATTGGACATCATATGTACATTGTGTTTAGAGATCGAAACTCTAAGTCCACTTGCATATCTAGGCCATCATTATTTGTTTCTAGAACTCATGTTGATCGAGCTGTCTACTAGGGTTTAACAATACTTGTGTTGTGGTGATAAGGTCTAGGGCACAAACTTGTGCATAAATATTCATGAAAACGATTGATGAACTATGAGTATGGCCATAATCTAGTAAGACAAGGTGCTCAATACGTATTCTTTAAAGATTATAACTAATGTGGATGCCTCCATATCTAAGATAAGTCAGTGTAGTAGAAAATATTTTGTTATGGTTACAGAGATGAATGGTAGATAACAATGGTATACATTGTTTGATGACAAATCTTGTATTTGCAAGATCGTTGGTGTTTGATGAGTGAATTCCATGATGATCTATGTATGAGGAAAAAATTTTGTGACTGAGAAGTGTTTGAGTGGCAAAGTCCTGACAAAGTTAAATATTGGCAGCGTTGATGTTTAGAGATTGTTTTGTCTAATATGAGTATGCTAATATCATGAGGACAAAGTGTTGGATTGCAAGGATGGAATTCATGTCATTTACAGTGTTCTTCCACGCGCCTCTTGGAAAATGTATCTAGGTTAGGTCTTCATTATTGTAGTTGAAGTCAAAATGTAATATATTTGTCAAAATGCTTTTTATTGTTATTGAAATTGACTTATTAAAGCATGAGTTTGATGCTTGGGTCAAATATCTTAGGTCAAGCCTCCATTGAAGGCATTAGGTTAATTTTCCAAATTAAATGTTTGTTTGAAGAATCATCCTCCATCAAGATATCATTTTCATCGACTTAAGAAGAATCCTCATAAAGTCCGTTACGCTCAAAAGAACTGATGTCGACTCAAAATAGTGACGCTGCTCCTTAAATATCATGTCGACTCATTTATGGACAAACAAGTATAAATAAGAGGGTGCACCACTCCACATTTTATACAACTAGATTACATTTATATTTGAATAAAAGCTCAGTCATCACAAAATAATAAGCTCTCATAAATCACAGAATGACAGGTTTAGATATCTCTAAAATGAAGTGCAGATATTTTTGACATGAAGCTCGAATTACCACAAGTTAAATAACTCTATTTTAGTACCACAACAATGAAGAAAGGTATAACTAAAATAATCATGGTTTAGTCTAAGTTTAAAGGTATGACTATAGTGGCAAGGACTTGGTGCTACAACAATGATGATTTCAGTGAAAATCGGTGAGAAGGGTTCAATGACGCTACAATGAGGAGGTTTCAGAGCTGATTTCTATTATAGTGATGATCTCTCGGTGGAATTAAAATGACAAGGATGACTTGATAGAAGGAGTCTCTAGTTTAGATTGTAAGGGTCTTGGTCATTTCATCTTGAATCTAATGAAGGAAGAATTTTTGACTGGGTTTTCCCCTTAAGGGGGGTTTTGTCCTGATAGCGTTCCTATATCCTGTGTTCTTCTATTTGTTGCTTGGCATGAATATTGATGATAAGAAAATATAATTAATAGATATAATACTAATAATTAAAACATCACAAGTTAATGTCATTAATAATGGATGTGCTAATGGTGCGGTGATATCTAATGCATCGATACATCTCTAATTCTCTATGGCCTTTGGGTAGTCAAGAAAATTCATATATGCATGGACATGCTAATGGTGCAATGACCTCTAATGCATTGAGACATCTCTAATTCTCTATGGCCTTTGGGTTGTCAAGAAAATTTATATATGCATGGACATGCTATTATATGCATGGAGGTGTTAAAGGATTTGTCACTGTATAATGTAATAGCAATGGGAAGCCATGACTGTAGCATCACTATGTGGACCATGACTAGTCCACACCCTATTTTTGTTGGGATTTTTTTTTACTTTTGTTCTTTCCAATCAAATAGGAATTGGAAATCCCTGTATTGTTTTTCCTTCTGTGAGTGTTTAGATGAGGGGGTGCCACTAAGAGATAGGCTGATGACAACATTGCTTCTAGCTCCAGATCATCACAGACCATAGGGACCACTTCCCTTCCCCAGAGATGTCAAAGGTGTCTCCATACTAGATCTCTTATGAACAGGCAGATCAAATCACCTATTTATGTATATCAAGTTATAGCAACCACACAATTGAATAGAAGAGGCTTCAAATCTTCACCTAGCTCTTCTTCGAGGCGTCATCCTATCTTGAGTTTCCTTCTTGAGTTTCCGTCATTTGACCTCTAATGTTTGGAGAGGTATATATAGTGTGTCATGACCTAGTCCTTAGATCCTTTTCCTCTACACATCTCCCTACTGTTATGGCTGCCTGCACTTGAATCTAAGGGCATTCTCATGTTTTCACTTATAGATTTCATGTTTCTACATTACTTGTTTTTCTTTATATAAGATATTTTTTGTACTCCTCCTTTGTATTGAGTTCATTATGCTTAGAAGTCCCATTGACATACTTATGTGGTCATTTATTTGACATTAACATAATTATTTTATCTTATGTTATCTTATCATTGCCTTTAGTCCTTCAGTTCAACCATGTCTCGGTTGACAATTATTATTAGTGAGCGGTTCCCTAGATTTATCACACAAGCAAAATTGAGATCCCCTGAGTTTGCATGGATGTAAGCTTAAAAAAGCACCTAAGTTATGTGATAATTTAATCCAATATTATGCTTGCATTGGGTAGTCCTTCTAGGAAATATTATATTACCAACAAATCCTCCTCCTATTTGGGCCCTCCTCCAATGGTTAGTACTATATAATCAATCATACCCCAACAATACCATAAGATAAAGCCCTGTTTGTTGGATCCCATATCATTTCACCTTTTCACTTTATAGAAAAGTGCACAAGACTATACTCTGGTCTGTCAAAGCTCCTTGCTTGGATATCAAGAAATATGGTTATGCTCATAACACACCTTTCTTCCTAGTTGGATTTCCCTGACAAAGGTGAACCATAAGAAATGAATCAAATAGAGGAATTTTCCTATATAACCACAATGAAAATATCAAGAATACATTATTGCACTCTCTTGATTACTGAGAATCCATGCAACCCATTATGATCCATGTCTTACAATGTTTTCCTACTTAATAGAGTGGAAGAAATTTGCAGTTGGATATGCATGTGACCATTATAACCTGGATGGAGCTTATTATTTTGGTTTTGTTTCCTCCTGGGAAATATGCAATTATCGATGATGCATAACTTTGAAAGATCATGATTTTTATGTCTATATTCCTGTTTTGGTACTTTTTGGCTCTCTTGTATTTAAGGCCAATTGTCATGGTTGTTTCATGTTTTTCCTATTTTTGCATGTGTGTGTTTTAGCTTCCATCTTTATATAGCTTTCATACTTTCTAATATTTATGATGCAAAAGTCATTCATTGGTTATGGTGTTCTAAAGAAACTTGCAATTCCCAAGACTAAACAGTACTAACATGTACAAATTCTTTATTATATTTTTCTTTGATTAGTGCAATTGTTGGCTACATTGAAGATATCAGTGAGGAAGCTAGAGTATCATCAGACAATAATCTAAATAATGCACCTCCTTTTTTTTGGATCTTAGGCCAAATATACAGAATGTATATTTCTGGAGATAGTCTTCATGCGCTCTTCAATGGTTGCCATGTTGGATGCTTCTGCAGAGGATGCTATTGAACATGGTGGATGGTAAGGGCTAGAAAATGTAACACTTTATAACATTTTCTAATACCTATTTAAATACATTTGAGCCTTTAATATATATTTTTTATTTTCTTGTTGAAATTTAAACCATGTACTTAATTTAATTAACCTTTGTTGTACTGATGGAATTGTTTTTCACATACATTTGTAGTTTAATAGCGTTTTTGTTTCTTACAAATTGTATGCATATGTTTGGCATTATTATAATGTTAATTATGTTGAATTAACCCTATTTTAAGGGGTTTTTCATGGAGAAGCCTCTAGAAAGTCACAAATGTTAACGAAAAACAATATTTTAGTGGATTGTTTGGTATAGAAGGGTGACACCTGGATGGTTTGATTATCTCAAGGTCTTAATGAAGGCTTGATTACTGGAGCATCCGACATCTAGGAAATTTTAAATTATTCATTTATATTTTATTCCATATAAAGTGTAAAGCAAGCCTATAAAAGGAGGCCTCCTATCCATTGGCAATAATTCATTGTGGAGAAATTGCATAGACACTTGTATTTGGGGTTGAAGATAAAAGTGCAGGTTTGAAGCTTGAATTTGGAAAAATATTCAGGGCTGATTTTCTCCCAAGGTCATCATAATTTCATTTCATATTTATTTCTTCTTGGTTAGGCATCATATTATATTTTTATAGTGGGCTAATGCTAGTTGTTGAGGGGCTGAAAGAGAGGTGTGTTGACCTTCTTCCCAATAGTTTACGTTAACATATTTCAAAAGTATTATTCAAGGTTGGTTATCCAATAAAAATTTGTTTTCTTTTTTTGCCTATGCCTAAATCAATACCTTAAGCTTCACTTGGATGATTGATGATTATAATAACGTATTTATTGAGCATGTTTGTTTGGTTGTAAAACAATTATTGGCTATGTTATACCGATAAATAAAATAAAATAACAAAATATAAGATAAATGTATTAATATAAAAAAAAATGACAACTGAAGTAGGTCAATGACACTGTTTTAGGTACAATGACATTAATACAAACTCAGACTTCCAAAGTGACTTGTATATAAACAAAGAGACCAAAATTAAAATCACAATCAAATCTAAAAACCTTGAAGGCCAACACCGGAGAGTAGAGAGGTGATCTTCTAGGCAACCTTCTAGGCCCTCCAAATGCTCCAAGCAGTAAATTTATGTTTCACACTCACAATGGTTGGGTTCACAATCAAAGTCTATAAATTTATACTTTGTGGGTATGACCTCTATTTGCATCATAGCAACTTGCAAGACTGGAAGAAGTTAGGCACCAACTTCTTGTAAGGGTTATGGTGGTAGAGGTACTCTTATTATAGGCTCACTAAATGAAGGGACTTCAAAGGCAAAATAAAGAAGAACAAAGTCGAATCTGCATCAAATATGTCAAATGTTCAAATAGATAGGAATCCAAAGTTGTACCTTTTTCCTGCTTAACAAATCTATAGTAAATATTTATGAGTAAGATCCACTGTATTTATGGATACATTTGTGGAAACAAATTTTGTACCATGTAATTAACATACTTGACAAATATTCAATTTTTTTTTAAAATATATAAATTGTTTTAATATTATTTTCTGCAAATATCTACAAGTATCTATACCATGCTGTTATCATGCTTGAAAAATCTCCATATTTTTCAATGAAAATATAAAATCTTTCATTTGAATGTTACCAGACTTAGGTTTGGGCAGATTACAAGAAATGGGATTAGAAAAAGGATGGGGAGACTACAAAAAAAAATCTTGGATGCTATTCATTTGTTGTTGGATATCCTTCAGGAACCTCATCCATCAACTTTGGAAATATTTCTAGGAAGGATTCCTATGTTTTTGAATTTTGTTATTATTTCACCTTGTGGTTATTTTGGGCAAGTAAATTTAGGAAAGAGAGAGAGTCATGGATAGGTAATTTTTTGTTATATAATTTCAATGTCCATTCCATGAAATATTCTCTTTATTTTTTTATTGTATTTTGAACTTTTACTTTGATTTTGTTTTGTATTTTAAGCATAAAATTTAACATACTTGCTATCATATCCATTTAAGCAACATCCAAAACTTGAAGATAATATTAGTATTATAGTTGTTTTGTGTTAAAAAAAAATTAGATTCAATGTTTATAGATATAAAAGATAAACAAAAAAATGTCAATGCCTTTGTTTGATTGTTACATGACTCTAGTGTGGGCAGGTTACAAGAAATGTGATTGGAAAAATTATGGGGAGACAATGTGGAGCATGACTTAGATATGATTCATTTGTTGTTGGAGATCCTTCATGCACCTAAGCCATCAACTCTGAAAATGTTTCTGGTAGGGATTCCTATGGTTTTCAATATTGTGATTCTTTCACCTTATTGGTTATTCTGGGCAAGTAAGTGTTCTAGGAATGCTAGACAAGACATCAGTGGACAAGTAATTTTTTTTATATAATTGGAATGTCCATTCCATGGTATCTTCTCTTTATTGTTTGATTGTATTTTGAAAATTTCTTTTTTTAAATTCTTTTTTTCATTTAACCATAAAATTATTTTAACTATGAAATTTAAAATACTTGGTATCATGTCCATTTAAACAACAACCAAATCTTGAAGATGAAATTAGTATTACACGATTTTGGTTGAAATCCTTTTAGTTGTTTTGTGTAAAAGGATTTCTAGACTATTAGAAAAGTTTACTTTCATGTTGTTATTTGAGCACATGTTGTTCATATACTTGACCAAGTTCATGTGTTAGAGAATGAAATGTTGTTTCAAATAAAATGACAAGTATTAGACATCACATCTCAGATTATTTGGTTTCACAAGTTATCTACAAAATGAACTTTTTAGAATGTAACTTAGTTGGTATGATTGTGTCTAAGATTTCCCTGAAGGTTGAATATTAAGTTACTAAGGTGTTCTTTTCTATGGTGACATTTTATTTGCTTTGTTTATATAGGTCATATGGCCACATAGTGGCCACTATCTCCCAATTAAAGAAAACTTGTTCAAGTTTCTTACTTTTATGGGGGAAAATGGCTTTGACATTGCTTATGTTGAGGTATATGTCATATAAATCCTTTATAGTCTACTTTAGTTTATATTATAGTGTTCAATGCCTTTCATGTCTTATACTGCATTGTATCTTCTTCTTTCTTCAAAAAAGGAACTCAATATTGATGGTAATAAGCAAGAATGAAGAAAGAGGAGAATAATAACAATGGAGCAACAAACAAAAAAAGAGAGAGAGAAGAGAATCGATCTAGTGATACTCTTAGAGCCAATATCCTACATAAGACACAGATAAAGACTAATGGTCAAGTTTTCAAAGTTGGTGAATTCACCCGCAATGCCTTGGAAACACAATGATAATGTTTTGAAGTAATGAAACAACATGTCATGTGTAAGTTTTAGTCAAACCAATATTAAGTTGGAAACTCATATTGTAATACTTGACATTTAATATAATATAATTTGTGGTTGAAATTATTTATAGTTCCACTTGATATTGTTTAGTATTGTAATTAACATATGTAACTTTGTGTTTTTATATTACATAAACATGCACATTGTATCATTTTTTTTAATTTTTTCATAAAATCATACTAATTAATTCATGTTGATTAATAATGAATACATAAAATCAATCTAAAACTATTAAATTAGTAGTTCATATTGACTAATGATGAACATAAATAAAATGAATATACAACTAAATTAATTGTTTATAATGATTATTAATGAAAGTAAATGAAATGAATATAAACTACTAAATTAGTCATTTATATAATGAATATGGAACTACCAAAAAAATGACCACTACAAATGATAAATTTTTTATTACAAATGAAAACTAAATTTTGCATATATACGAATATTAGTAGCTAATTTATAGTATCTTATAACATGACCAAACTTTAGTCAAATTTATTTGGTCATTAACTGATTTTAATAAAATTTGCATATATATGACTATTAGTAGCTAATTTACAGTATCTTATAGCATGACTAAAATTTATGGTCATATTTATTTGGTCATTAATTGGTTTTCTTGGGTGATCATATAGTAATATATTTTGTTGTATATTTAGTCATTAATTGTGGCAATTAATGACTAAATTAATGACCAAATTAATGACTAAATATACTATTAGATGATGAAATTGAGATGAAAAATTAATGAATAAGCTAAAAATGGCTAAAATTTGGTCACGTTATAAGATATTGTAAATTAGCTACTATTGGTCACCGACTGAAAAATGGTCGTTTATATGTAAATTTTAGTCATTTTTTTAGTAACTAATTAACCATTTTGTAGTAGTGAGGCCTGTATGTGTTCCCAGAGCCTTCCATCAACACTCAAAATGACTTATGTAGGTGGATAGGATATGAAATCATTAAAATATAATTTCCAACTCAAGTTCTAATCATTAGGGGTTATATTCGGACACCTAGGTGATTTGGTGTCCCTAAGAGGTTTTAACAAGTTTTTGGATAGTATACCCCACTTCCATAACTAGAACTAGGATGTTGAGTCATGTCATAGTAACTCTCAACTCATGTTTACCTAGATATCTTGTAAAAGGGAGTAAATTTGGGATGGGACGGTTATAGGTCACACGAGAGAAAAGGGCCTAAAAATCATCATTGGAAAAAAAGATCTTCTTTAGGGTTTGAAATCATAAGAACTTAACCTTTGTGAGAATTATATCTATGGTATGTGATGAACAATTTCATTTATGAGATGTGTCCATGAAATAAAATAAATCTATTATAATTTATAAACTCGGGTGTGTTTGGCCCAACCAATTTTAATTCCTGAGGAGGAGCCTTATATTTTGTCGCATTCAAAGATAACGCATCCACGAAGTTTTGAACCTACCCAATGAAAATAAAAGCTGAGGTGTTTGACATATTTCAAAATTTCATGTTTTTGTTGAAGGAGATACTAAATGGTCCCGTTGGATATTGGTGGCCACCTACCTATCCCATTGGCTCTTTTGAAACAACATTTTTTCTATTTTGGCAAATTTTCTACAATTTTTTTGGTCATGAAATTCCATATCCATTTTGAGGCCTTAAATGATGTTTTTAGCTTAAAAAAATATTACTAAAAATATACTTCATATTATAGTTGAAAAATGTGCTTAGTTATATCTTTCCAATGAGATATCGAGTGGCCCAAATGAAGATCATATGCTAAATCTATGGCCCTAGAAAGTTAACATTCCAACTTACCCTATTGGGTTCGACAAAATTTTTTGTACTTCATCTCCTATGGTTAGGTTTTCTGATATTTATGGCTTTCTCTTTACTTATTTATAATAAAAAGGGTTTGAACCTCATTCTAACATAGTATGATGAAGGTGTGTAGCTATCACATCTCTTCTCAAAGATAAGCTATCACCATTTGAGCTAGTTATTTTTATTATGTATTTAAATAGTTTCAACACTATCCATTTATTAGTAGAAGTCAAGTTTCATTGTATCTCTGTATTTTGGTTAAAAATTTGTATATCATTTCATTCCCTTCATAAATTCGTATTAGTGTTATCAAAGTGGTATGATTTTTTATCCTTTTTTTGTGCATGTCCCCAACAATATTAAGGTATAAGGAGTTGGGAATCAAACCACTTGAGCCCTTGCAAGGCCATCCTTGTTTACCTCGACAACCTCCCATGGATGAAGAAAATAAATACAAGGGAGAAGAATATCCTATTAAATTGTTTCTTGAGGAAGCCCTCTATCTGAAAAGGAAGGAGATGATGGACATTTTTTATTAGATCCTTCGGCGGATTGGAAAAGGTGACACATCTTCACAAACTTGCCACTTTGGAGGTGCTACACCTTCAAGGTACAAGTTTTTATATTCCTATATTTCAAGCAAGATACATGCAAATTCCCTAGACAAATGGTTAAATCTGCTAGAGAGGTAGTTCTCAGTCCACAATTTTTTTGATAGACAAAATATTACCTTTGCATTCCTTATGGTTTCCCCCCATGTCAAGGATTCATGTGAAAATTACTATGAGGAGAATGAAAATGAACTATGTTTCTACATACTAATGAAAATGAGCTATTTTGTTGGATTTAGTATGCATCTTTGAATCATGTGTCCTTTAATTTCATGATCGTTATTTCGTTGTGAACTATCTCACAAGGTTATTAACGATTCTTTTAGATGTATGTGTGTGCCTTTATTAGCATAGTACTGTTAATTTTATATTAAGGACTGAATTTCTTTTCCTTTCCATGAAAGAACCAATATATGATTGGCAATTGAAAACATCCCAAGGCTAACTTACTTATTTATATTGGAAGTACATCTGTTTCTCTTGTGTTGTTTACTGCAACCAAGGCAAATATTTGATATTATGGCAACTAGCCTTAGTTACGAGTTAGGGCTCATATTCCAAAATGTGTGAGGTGTAATTAGGACATCATATCACAAATACCCCTATGATTGTTGGTGGCCTCCATCCCCGCCAACACTTCCTAAATCATAGGTCATATTTCACCCACATTTGTATCAATTTTCCTGGCGGGGGGGTGTATGGGGGCTTGCCCATGTGGAAGATATGGTGGTAGAAATTATTTTAATTTAGTGTATTTTTTCCCTAAAAGGAAACTCTCGGTTAATATGAGGGAATAATAGTGTGGTTGTATATTATTATGTGTGTGAGAAAATAGAGGATAATGTGTGAGAGTGAAAAGGAAGTTACAATGGATTTGTTGTAGGTTGTATCCCTTCATTTTGTTGGATAACATAAAAAGAAGGGTTGAAAATTTATCCTTGGATGTAGCTCAGATTGGTTGAACTGTGTATATATGTGTCTCTCTTGTTTTATTCTTTTCTATGTTTATATTTCTACAATATATTACGTGTTCCATTTCTCTGCTAGTTAATTTCTATCAGAATCATCAAGAGCTAGTAGCTACTATGTAGAGTAATGTAGAGATAATAAGGTAACTTATCTATGTTGACTTATTCTCAACTAGTATGTCGTATTCAACATTAGAGATTTTATGCTAACAAGAGATTAAAGTGAGAATAAAATATCATGTTTATCACAAAATATGCCAATATTGATGTAGGAGCATCGCCATCAATAAATTCATTTTGACTGCAATGCCTAAAATTTCATTTACTACAAGAATTGGCTTCCCTAAATTTATTTTAATTTCTAAAATACTTAGGAAAATTAGTATTTAGTTCAAATTTTAATGTATTTGTCATAAAATAGGAAACTTGTTGTAGTCAATTTCGAGAGATATTGTAAACATTTTATTATTTGGATATTTTTAGATTTAGGATTTAGATCCACAATTAGTTGGTATGAACAAAATATTATCTTGTACTGAAAATAAATCTTGTAGGCTAAGAGATAGTTTGGATATTTAGAGGAGAGTATGAATGTGTGAATGTCTTTTTTTAGTGTGCCCTCTGAAGAAAAACATTGATTTAATAAAAAAGATTTTATCTTTTGTTATATGGTGACTCATACTCTCTTTAATTTAATTATCTTCCATGTTTAGGTTATAATTTTTTTTCATATATTTGCCTAAGTTTTAGTTTTAGCCTCAACTAGAGACACCATATTCTCGGATTGCAAATTGAGCTTCTTTCCAAACATTTCAACGTTAGGTATGACTATATTCGCTAGGATAAATGTTTAATATAAAACCTTTTGTAATTAGCAACCAAAGGAAATCAAGGAATTATTTAATTTTTCAAGTGGTAGCACAAGAAACAAGGATAGTTGGGACCCCTTTGTGATTGGACCGTCAGAGTGATAGTGTATGAATATTTTGCAGAAGCCCTGATCCCTAAGTGGGGCCCAATCAAAGAACATCCAATCACTTTGTGTTGGGAACAGTTCCCCCTAGAGTCACTTTTGGGGAAGAAAGCCCAAATTTCTAATAAAGATGTAAAATCTCTGCATTTTGTGGTCGCAGAGCGCGAAGATGTGAAGAGTCATAAAGGGTTGTCCACCCTTGTTTTGTAAAGTCTCATGCGACTGTAAAGATCTACCCATGGTCCGCAAACCATGGGATTGTATAAAAAGGGAGTCTTAGAAGAGTCTAAGGCAATGATGAAGTAGTGGTAGAAAGAGTTTGTGGGTAAGAAGTTCTAAGTGTTCTCGGTTCTTAGCGTAGGTAGAGGCTCTGCAGCTAAGTGCACAGAGGCTTAGGGTGGAAGTCTACAACTGAGTGTGTAGACCCCTGCAGCTGTGTGTACAGGGTGGATAGAGTCTGTACTAAACTTGAGATATCAATAAAGAGAAGTATTCTGCAAATCACTGTGTATCTTGTCTTTGTTTAAATGCATCTGATTATATTATTTTACGATTTGGGTTTACATTATAATGCTTATTTGATGCATGAATGTATTTGATAATATCTTTTAATTGAATGCAAGAAAGAGTATAGATTTACGTGGAGATAATTGTAAATGTGTGATAGAGTAGGTAAAAATTAAGATAAATTGGGAACTTATACAGTAACGTAGCCATAGAGGCACGTAAGTGCCCGGACCTCTAGTTAAGGATGCACAAAGATCACTTGGGTACCTTCACAGAGGTACTGAAGGAAAGAAGAGAAGGAACTTCAATAAGCCCTAAAGGCTTATCAATGTGCACAAAGGTAGGATCAGGAAGTGTAGATCGACATCACGACCATCTAAGGGTGTGGAAACTTGGTTCTTGCATCCCCCCCATACTGCTTCAGGTGAGACTTCAGTCCATGCTCTGTGGGCTAATGCCAAAAGGGCCAATAATGTAGGGAGTTGCTTGGCTGACTAACGTTGAACCTGGGTTAGGGCCCATCAAGCCAACAAATGGTTTTGTTTCTGGGACCATGATCTACATGAGAGATGTGTGATGTTGTATCATTGGAATCCAACTAAGAAAGAAATCAAAACTTGGTTGGATAGAAGGTCCACAAATTCACGGTGCAAGAAGGCAAGAATCTGAGATTGATGAAAGAACAATGGTTGGATAGATTCATGTACACAAAAATACATGAAATATTCTTCTATTCCTTCCTAGTTGAGTTATATGAGTGGGTCGCGAAGTTGGCAAATGGCCAAGGAAGGTGGAGGCTTGACAAGCTGATTGTTTAGACGTCGGAGATAGTAAGGAGGTTGGAAGCTTCTAAAGATAAGATTGTGCGTGCTATCAACCATTGGTGCGACTGCATCATAGGAGGATTTGTGACAGAGTTTGCAGTCGATACCTTTATCAGTTACAGTGAAGCAGAGTGCCACTTCTTCAAAGGACCGCGAGGTAAGTATTTAAAATTGTTGGATACTTGGATTAAGATGTTCTTGTGTGAAAAATAGGTTATGTGGTTACCTTGATGTTTGGACCTACGAGAAGTGAAAACCTTTCACTGACAGAGGAAGAAAAGGTCTTGAGTATAGCCCGCTGATCGGACCACCTTTAAGTTATAACGAAGGAGCACCATAGACTTCTCCCCTGAGTGCTAGTTAGTTGATAAGACAAGGGTTCCCGCAAATACCAACACTGCCTCCACCCTCATCCCATCCATCCACACCACCTCCATCCTCACCTCCACCACTCACCCCATCACCCAAACTACTGCCACCTCCACTCTCCAATATGGCGAACTCCGTAAAACTACCTGTATTCAAGGGCGTAGGGAATGAGGACCCGAATCAATTTTGGTTCATCATAAAGGCTGTATGGGAAGCTCAGGGTGTCACAAATGATCACATGTAGAAGGCAACGTTGGTTAGTGCTCTGCAGGATCACACACTGACCTAGTACATCAAGTACTCTAATGATAACCAAGCAGCTACGCTGGCAGAGATCCAAACCGTGTTGAATAAAGAATTCAGTAGGCCTAACTCAGAAGTGCAGTCAATTGTGGAATTCAAGGAAATTGTAATGAAATCAGGTGAGACCCCTTGGGAGTTGGATCAGAGAATAAGTGCAAAATCTGAGAAGCTAATTTCAATTTAGCGAATGGGTAGCACCACGAATGGTTCATGGCTTTGCTCCTGCCTCACCTAAGGGTTGCGCTGTCACAACAGAAGATTACGACTTAGGTATAAGCCTTAGATATTGTAATGAGACTACATTAAATGCTGATGTAAGATCCAAATCTGGGGGTTTAGTAGATTCATGCGCAATTGCAAAATCTTTGTCTCGAGAAGAAAAATTTGAAGCATGATAAAACAGCTCAGCCAGAGGCGCACGAAGAAGTTTGGTGCATAAAATGCAAGGGTTAGGGACATGACCAGGATCACTACCCTGTCTTCGTGAACTATGTTGTAGCAGGAGGACTAATGCCTCTACGATCGAAGGCTGCGGCAGGGCAAAGCGCAAGGCCTGCACTAGTGTGCTATATGTCAGGTAGCAGGGAAACATATGACTGATAATTGCCATTTGCTGCAGAAATTCGTGCAGACACCACAACAATTTTTTTGAAATTTCTATCAATCAACAGGCTATGATGAGTGCAATTGTCGAAGTTATGAATTGATGATGGATAGGACACCTGCATACAGGGTGAAGATAGAAATGCGTCCTCCAAACCAAGGCGTTGGGGGAATGCAAGGTGAGTATCAGGGGCGTGGTCGAGGCCAAGGTGGAGGGGGGCCTGGTAGATGCTGAGGACAGCTTATTTGTTACAGTTTTGGAGGACCAGGACACTACGCAAGGGCCTATCTGAATCCGACACAATTTTCATGTCGTTACTGTACTCATTTTGAGCATGTGAATAAGGATTGCCCAATATTATTGGAAAAGATTCGCGAAAAGGGGGTGCAGCTGATGTAGAACCTCCAGATGATGAGGGTTGAGCAACGCAAGGAAGACCTTAAGGTAAAAATTATGCTATGAAGTGGAACTTCGATGGGGAAGGATAAAGGAAAGTAGCTTGCGCAAGGCGAATGGGTCTACAAAGCACCAGAAAAGGAGATTAGGTTTGATCTGGAGCTTGCAAAAGAAACATTTATGGAAGCAAAGAAAAGCTTCAATGAGGACTCTACCTCAGGAAGTCAGGAGAAATCAACTAAAGAAATGGACCCATCCATGATTACCACATTCTTGGAGACATGCATGAAGCTGCTTCATGACAGTAAGGTTGTGAACGGCCTAAAAGAACTGATCAATGAGTGCACTGGTAAGGATAGCGCTACTGGTGAACTATGCATGGTCAAGAAGCTTTGCAAGCACAAGTCAAGGACTGAGTGGGAGATGTGACTCATTGCGTAGATAAGGGAATACGAGATGGACCAAGTTATCCTAGATCTGGGGTCCGACGTGAATGTTTTGCCAAAACAGACTTGGAAAAGAACGGTGAAACCTACACTCCAGTGGTCTCCGATACAGTTTAGAATGACAAATCAACAGAAAATTATCCCAATGGGGAGGCTGCAAGGGGTCACAGTTGACATCGAGGGTGCAAGCGCACTGACAGATTTTGAGGTAATAGAGATTGTGGATGATAGAAATCCCTACTCTGCACTCCTTGGAATTGTTTAGGCCACTGACATGAATGGGGTAATCAACTTGAAGAAGCAGAAGATGATATTTGGAAAGAAGTCACTTTGCGTACTGGTGCCGCTGGATCCTTTAGAGGGACCGCGGTGTGAGATTATGAAAGCAATGATGACCTGGACTAGATTTACAAGATAACAATGCGAGACCAGGATTGGGTGAATCTGACAGTGGACTGACATATTGCATGGGATCACGAAAGCTCCTGCATGTCAGATTCAGATGAAGAATTGGAGCATTGGCATAACCAGATGCATGAAGTATCTATGATGCATTCTAATATGATGACCAAGTTGTTGCGCTGTGTGTCATCTGAAGTTAGGGATCTGCCCCATTATGATGGCCTAACTAATGTTGATTGCTTTTTGGATGCATTTGAAAGAGAAGTGTTGAAGAAACAACGCTTCCAGACCATTGAATGGGTACTGTGCACTACGCCTACAAGATGGTGGGGTACACAAAGGATAGTTTTGGTGATTGGCGTGACTATAGGAGGATGATGAGAATAAATTTTGGGCAGCCGAAAGTGCAGATGATAGATAAGTATGATGGAAGGGATGACCTGCATGATCACCTGGCCAAATGAACTAAGGCTTATGGGGTGAAGCCTCAGCTTGAATGGGTGCATCTATTTTGTCACACCTTGGGCGTCATACCAATGAATGGGTACTTGGAAACCGAGCTCCGCCATGGCACTAAAGAATGGGACATCTTGTGCCAGGGATTTTTAATGACATTCAACTTTGAGGATGGGTTTGACTCTATTACAAGATTTTAAAGTAATTATCTTTAGGATACCACAATATCGTTTGGACCTGATCCAACCTGATTGGACTACCTAGATGAGCCATGCACTAGAATGATATAATGTGACCATTGAAGAAGAAGACGAGGATCCCCGAAAAATTAATATTCCGGAAACTAAAGGGCACCGCGAGGTTGAAGGTCCACAGATAGAGGATCCCGACATAACCATGCCGCTAAAAACTAGGCAGGTCAACATTGGCATAGAGGTGGAACCAAAATTTGCAAATATTGGGGACTATTGAGATTATGCAATAGTAGACAAGGTCGTTGAGCTACTCCACGAATATCAGAATTTGTTCCCCACGAATTTTCTTGATTTAAAAGGGATAATAGGAGACTTGGGTGTCATGAAGATCACCCTGAAACCGAACGCGAAGCCCATAAAGAAAAGACCTTACTGCCTTAATCCTAAATATAAGGAAGCATTTCAGACTAAGTTAGATAAGATGCTCGCAACACGAATTATTGAACTAGTGAAAGAATCTGATTGGGTAAGCCCGATAGTGGTTCAGGAAATGAAACAGAAAGAAAAAATAAGGATATGTGTGGATCTTCAGAAGCTGAATGATTCTTGCGTGCATGATCCGTTCCTGACCCCATTCACTGACAAGGTCCTGGATAATGTAGGCGGCCAAGAAGCATACTCTTTCACTGATGGGTTCTCTAGGTACCATCAGATCAAAATCGCACCCGAGGATAGAAGAAAGATGACCTTTGTGATGTAACGTGGATGTTTTCAGTACACTATAATGCCTTTTGGGCTGAAGAATGTGCTATCAATCTTTCTGCGCATAGTCATTGCGGTATTAAGAAACTTCATTCATAAGTTTTTGGAGGTATACTTTGACGATTGGACAGTGTTTAGGTTGGTCAAGCATCATGTGATAAGTCTTCGGTTAATATTAGATACACGTCGGAGATATCAGATCACACTAAAGCTAAAGAAGTGTCTATTTTGTGTCCCTTTTGGGATCTTGCTAGGACATGTGGTGTGTAGACAGGGATTCATGGTAGACCCCACGAAGACCACAGTGATAATCAACTTGGAGGCACCAAGGAATGTGTAACAGTTACACGCAACCCTGGGACATACTAGATACTATAGGAAGTTCATCAAGAGCTATGCCCAGATCACCATGCCCATGGAGAAATTGTTGAAAAAGGATGCTACTTTCTGTTGGAGTGATGAATGCTAGAAGAGCTTGGACGTGCTCAAAGAGAAAATGGTGACCACGCTAATCCTAGTCTTCCTGGACTGGAGGAAGGAATTTCATGTGCACGTGGATGCCTCCTGTATTGCGCTAGGGGCCGTGCTGATACACGCGAGCGAGGGGGAATTGGACCATCCTATAACATTCGTGGGAAGGAAGTTGTCCATGGCTCAAAAGAACTATTCCACTATGGAGCACAAATGACTAGCCATGGTATACATGCTCCAAAAGTTTAGGAACTATTTGCTGGGTGGAAATTTTATGATGTATATGGATTATTCTGTGTTGAAATACCTGGTTAATAAGCCTATGTTGGGGGGGAAGATCTGTAGGTGGTTGTTATTGTTCCAGGAGTATGATTTTGAAGTTATTGTGAAGGTTGGATGATTGAACGTGGGACTATATCATTTGTCACACATTGAAATGAGAGAGGAGCGCACTAATTTGGAGGAAGGACTACCTGATGCACATCTCTTTGCATTGCACATTGTGAACAATCACTTTGAAGATATCATACATTTCCTGACAACAGGGACTGCTCCATAAGGGTATACAAGCCAACAGAAGGAGCTAGTAGTACACGCATAAAATTTCTCCATCATTGTAGGACACTTGTACAAAATGGGGTCAGATAAAATATTGCAACGTTATGTACCTAACTTTGAGTGAAGCAGCATCCTAGCAGAGGTTGATGGAGGAGCTGCAGGAGGACATTATGCAGGAAAAGCAACAACGTAGAAGGTTATACGTGTTAGATTGTGGTGGCAAACTGTACATAAGGATGCGAAAGCATATTGTAGGGCTTGTGACACATGTCAAAGGACTAGCAGGCCCTCAGGAAGGGATGAACTACCTTTAATGCCATAAGTGATGTTACAACCATTCCAGAAATACATGATCGACTTTATGGGCCCAATTTAGTCTTCGGGAAAGAAGACATGTGCATGGTATGCCATCACCACGACTGGGTACTTGACCAGGTGGGCGAGGCATAGCTTGTGAAGGACTTTACATGCTTGACAATAGCAAAGTTTCTTTTTGAATACGTATTGACAAGATATGGCTATCCAAAGATCTTGATGAGCAATCATGGTACACACTTTCTTAATGAAACAATTAGCTCATTGACAGAAGAATTTCAGGTGTGTCATTAGAAGAGTGTGCCTTATCACTCATAGGCCAATGGGACGGTGGAATCATTCAATAACATACTAGAGAATGCACTATCAAAGGTCGACAATACTTAGAGAAGTGACTGGGATGTGTGTGTACTAGCAATGCTATGGGCCTATAAAAAGACTTTAAGAAGTTGACTGGGCAAACGCCTTTTAGACTCTTGTATGGCGTAGAATCTTTGATGCCAATGGAATAAATTATACCTATTCTACTCATAGCAACACTCACAGGAATGGCAGACCATGGAGCCTTGGAAGAGAGGCTATCACAACTAGCAAAGCTATTGGAGAACCGATTTCTAGCTGGATTTTAACAACAGGTTCAAAAGGAGTGCGAAAAGGCATGGCATGAACAACACATTAAACTATGCACCTTTAAGGTGTTAGTGTCGGTATCTTCATCCCTCCATTAGTGATCAAAATTCTCTTATTGTATTGTATTTAGGTGTCTCATCTGATTAGTTGCATTCCATTAGGATCATGGATCATCTAATGGCAACGAAATTTTATAAATTTTTCCCTCATGATCTTTACCTACTGGCCCATTTTCAGGTCATTTACAGTCATTTTTTGTCTTTACATATGCAAAAAGTCATTTTTAGGGTTTTAGGTCTCATTAGGTCTAGGGTTTGTCCTTAAGGTCTTGTAAAATCTTAATAATGGTTAGCAGGCGAATGAGGATGTTAAATAAAGTATCAAAAATAAAAAAATTCAATAATCACATGCCCAGTGATTGATTTTTCCTCAAAACCTTGTTTTGAGGAAAAACATAGTTTTCTATATTTTATGTACAAATTTCATGTAATTTGATTTTTCCTATATACAATAATTCCAAGACGCAGCCCTGGTCACCTTGCCAAGTTCCTGCATTCAAGCTCCTACAAAAGAATAAAAAATTTGAAGCATTTAGTCCATCAAATGCAAAAAGCAAATCAAACTGCCAAAACAGAGTTTCAAAAAGCAAGAGAAAAGCAAACTTTAGAAAAGTTGGTTTTTGTAAATAAAAATTAAAATCCAAGGATATATAAAGTGTTTTTATGTTAAACAGTTCATTTGTGTGCCAAAGAAGAGAAAAATAAGAGCTAAATCATGTTTGAGGCCGAAGGAGTGAATTTGTAGCAAAATTGTGAAAATTCTTGAGGTGCTATGCACCTGGGTTGAAGCACAGCGCACCTAACCAGCGCGACGCACACAGCACAGGAAATACACTAAAATTTACAAAGGCGTGGTGCACCTTAGTGGCATGGCACACCTGTTAGTGGGTGTGGCGCATCTGCCTTCCAAGCCCTAAATCCACTCAAATCACCTCCTCCAAGCTTCAAATTTTGTAAACATCATCTCACAAGTAAGTTTAATATTCCTAAGTGCCATTGTAAGGGTTTTAGTTAATTTTCGTGGTGTTTCAATAGGTAAAAAATAAAACCCTAGTTCCTTGCATAGTCAAATTGAAAAGCTGCCTAGGGTTTGTAAAGTTGCAATTTTTGCTGTCTGATTCCCCTCTACCATTTTCACCTCTCCTCACTACATTCATTCGCCTCATTTTTCCTTCCCTCTTTTATTTACACTTCCCTATTTCCCCTATCCCTAAAACTAAAAACCCTAATACCTAATACCACTACTCCCAAACCTTAATTGGCATCTTTAAACCCTAATCCTCATTCCCCAAACCACTGCTACTCCCAAAAAAAAAAACCCTGTAGTCAGTAGCAAACTCCCACATTTACAGTCCCCACTCATCAATCCCTTTCATTGAACAACAAACACCTATTGTTCATATAAAATCTCTTCATACTCATCACTTCAACCCAAACAATGGCAAACATAGAGACAGATTCCCCTTATGAAAGAGATGAGGAAACAGTATGTGATTCCTCCCAAGAACTTCATGCACCCAGAAAACCTCCCAAGGGAAGCAAACATATTTGGGAGGAGCCCACTACAATTACTGAGCTATTGGATTGTCTTCTTGCTGTAGCATGCTTCAAACATCAATCCTGCTACCAGTTCTGTGAGATGGTGGAAAGAGTCAAGTACCACCATGAGCTTGCTAGATTGTTTGTCCTCCATCTTCACAATGGCCAAGTCAATTTGGCAGGTGTTACATTCACCTTGACACCGAAATTTATAGCTAAAGCAACAGGTATTCGGAATGTGGGAGAACAATGGAACAAGGGACAACTGGTTGACAAAGAGCATTATGAGCCTTATATCAAGGCTAGCTTTCAGAGGCAAATTAGTAGAGTTTTCCCTTTCATGTATCTTCAAGACACATATTCTCTATTGATGAAGCTCATAATCAAATATTTCAGCTGTGAAGGCAGATTTTTTTGCCTGTACGCCTACCACATCAGATCATTGATGCATTTCACTAGGGTGAGGGTGATGAACCTCCCCTATTTCATGTGTCAAAATATTGAGAAAATGACCACATTTGTGAAAAGAAAGCCTCCTCATTAGCAGTAGAACAAAATTTATCACTTTGCATTGATCAAGATTGTGGTGTTGCATCAGCTGAGCTTGCTGAATGTTTCATGGGATGATTTCATTTCACATGAGGTTTTCACAAGTCCTCAAGTGATCCCATCAGTTTTTCATGAGGTAGGAGGGCCTTCAAATCAGTAAGAAGTGCATGAGACTCAAACTACCAGTGTGCCAATATTCATCACTTACCAAAAGGGGACAAGGAGGCTATTTGCAGCAACAAAACGAGTATTATCTCCACCCGAGGTGGAAGGGGCATCATTTCCTTCAGTAGAAAAGTGGATGCAAGATAAAGGTAAATAGCCCGTGCATGATGAGGGGCCTTTGGAATGGCAAGAGAGAGATTTCATTCTCATTTAGGATGATGACGTTGATTTGGGCCCCCAAAGCTCAAGACTGAAAGAGATCATCCAGGAACAAGAAGTGGATATTCATGCCTTAGCTCTTAACCTAGAAAGAGCTAAGTGGATTATAAACTATCTTGAGAAAAGGAACAAGCAACTAGAGGATCATCAGACGATCATGGAGCTTCAAACTATAAGAGAAAACTGACAAGCAGCCAAGAAGAGGAAAATCAAATTAACACCACTAGAGTAAGAGATTGAAGCTGATCATGAATCCTGGCTAGAGAGGACTAATATGCACTTGGAGAATCTATTGGAGAAGGAAAAAAAAGAGAAAAAGATGTTGAGGCACATGGCCTATCACTATTTGGCGAGAAATAAGATTTGTAAAGCGAGAATAAGGACCTTGAAGGCCAAATTGAAGAAAACTTTGAGGAGGAAGAAAGACCAAGATAGACTCAAAATCTTGGCTGAGGCTTCCTTAGCCCAACATAGTACGTGATGCAGGTCACCTAGCTCAAATTTCAAGAAATTTGGCATACTTTTTGTCAATTTTGAATTTTTGGTGGAAAAAAGAGGATTTTATGCCTGGTGCGCAGTGCCACCCGACGCTTGCTTTTGCTACGGACCTCCTCTAGAGGAAAAGTTTACATTTTTAGATTTCTCATGCAAAATTGTAAGTGCCTAGAAATGGCTGGAAAGTTTTGTCAAGTTTTGAGCTTCCAAAAGGGTCAAAAACACCTCAAAAATGCCTTGTGTGCCCTTTTTTGGCCACACAGGAAGTAGTGTTGGAAGAACTCATTTTTGGATGGGAAAATGTACTTAAAATTCTGAAACGTGACTTGTTCTGGAAATTAGACAGATAGATCTTTCCAGCAAGCCGACTTGGAGAAAATTTGGTGCACGGGAAGGTCTCCAAAATCAGCTGCAAAAAGGTGCTACGCACAGGGACAGTGGCATGGTGCACGGGATGGAAAATTGTCATTTTTGCCAAAAACTCTGCTTTCGCCTAGTTTTTTCTCAGTTTGACTTTTCTTCTCTCTCATGGTCAAAATCATGATGTAATTTGATGTAACTTGATGGACTTTGTGTTGGCATTATGTTTCAAGTGTTGTCCTTGATGGCAACTCACTCAGAGGTTGGTACAGGTGATGACAACTTAATCAGAGGAAAGATCTCAGTACAGCAGGACAAGAAAGAGATATACGCAGGTTCATCAAGGAGAAAAAGCGTATACACGCAGGTTGGATTCAGTAAAAGTGCGTACATGTGAAAAGTACCTTTGGTCCGTGGCAGTTAGTCCTTGGAAGTTGTGCCTATGGTTTTGGACCATGGTGTCTCGACGGACATGTTGATCCCTAGTTTCGAAGTTGATGGTATTGGTTTGTTATGGTTTTGGACCATGGTATTGAGCAAGGCCTAAGGCTATATAAGGAGAAGATCATTAGGCAAAGAAGGTGAAAATGGAGTGTCTGACGGAGTGAGAGGATCGGGTATTGCTGGTTGTCTGCTCGGGAAGTTTGGCAAGGGTCGGATCTGACAGCGAAGGCATAAGTAATCATTTCTAGATCTGTACGCGGGTTTCCTTTGGAGAAAGTGCGTATACATGTGGTTTCGGTACAGTGTAGTAGCGTATTACTGATAAGGTTTGATATCTCAGGTTGCTGCTAATTCTGGTGGTTGTTGCAGAGTTCTGGTCTCTGGTTTGGGTTCTGTGTTCTTAATGACAGGGTTTCAGTGATTCAGTATTGGGTTGTTTAATGAATTATGATGCAAGTTTAAGTTGATGATTGTATTGCAGTAATGTTTGTTTTGTACTCTTGGATCCAGTCTGAAAATTGATGAAACGTGGTCCCTGAAGATTGTAGGGTTAGCACCTACGTACTAGTAAATGGATCAGCTAGTACAAGAGCTGAGGGGGTTGTAGCTCCCTTCCAGAAGTAGTTGGAAAACGAGAGAGGGTTGTAGCCCTCTGCAGGTTGTAGCCTGCATACTGGTAAAGGACTGCACTAGTATATTGTAAAAGAAGTTTCTCATTAAAGAAGAAGGAAACGAATTGCAGCAGGTGGTTTTCACCCACATTGGGTTTCCACCTTATATCATGGTGTTCATGTGTGTGGCTCTTGTGTGATGTCTTGTTCTGTTATACTGCACCTGTTTACTGTTAATATGCTTAATAATGTTCTGATGCATTCACTGAAGATTAAGCTAACTGAATTATAAGATCTCTGGGTATACGCTATTTTCGTTAGACACAGTCGCGTGTATACGCTAGTTTACTTAATTGAAGTAGCGTATATGAATCTGAGTATGAAATTGAAAAGTTTTATCTGATATGATAATACTGATTCACCCCCCCCCCTCTCAGTATTATTCTCAACAATTGGTATCAGAGCAGGTCCTTCAGAGGAAGCTTGATCGCTTGAAGGAAAAGATCCATCAGAATGGCTAATCCAGAAAGAGAGGCACACATCAGGCCACCAGTCTTTGACGGAAACAATTTTACTCACTGGAAGATAAGAACCACTGCATATCTACAATCACTTGGAGCAGAAGTTTGGGGAATCGTAGAAGGAGGATACAAATTCCCATCAGCAACTCCTACAGATCCAGCAGAGAAAAAGAAATATGAGCTCAATGCCAAAGCTATTACTATCCTATTGAGTAGTTTAACACAATCAGAATTTATGAAGATCATGCATTTCAAATCAGCTAAAGAAATGTGGGAAAAAATTGTCACAAGCTACGAAGGAGATGATCAGGTAAAAAGAGCAAAGCTTCAAACTCTCAGAATCCGGTATGAAACTCTTAAGATGCATAATAATGAAAG
>APFE030883072.1:152041-165992 GCA_000404065.3 Pinus taeda
AAATGGATCAGCTAGTACAAGAGCTGAGGGGGTTGTAGCTCCCTTCCAGAAGTAGTTGGAAAACGAGAGAGGGTTGTAGCCCTCTACAGGTTGTAGCCTGCATACTGGTAAAGGACTACACCCGTATATTGTAAAAGAAGTTTCTCATTAAAGAAGAAAGAAACAAATTGCAGCAGGTGGTTTTCACCCACATTGGGTTTCCACCTTATATCATGGTGTTCATGTGTGTGGCTCTTGTGTGATGTCCTGTTCTGTTATACGGCACCTGTTTACTGTTAATATGCTTAATAATGTTCTGATGCATTCACTGAAGATTAAGATCTCTGGGTATACGCTAGTTTCGTTAGACACAGTCGCGTGTATACGCTGGTTAACTTAATTGAAGTAGCGTATATGAATCTGAGTATGAAATTGAAAAGTTTTATCTGATCTGATAATACTGATTCACCCCCCCTCTCATTATTATTTCCAACACTTTGACGTAAAAATGTTGAAAATTCACTCATAGAGGTAGATACATCATGAAAAGGTAGTTTTGATCTGAATGAATCAGTTTCCTGGATTTTAGAGGCAAGTTGTTCCATTGCCTACTTTTCAGTTCTTAGTTTAGATCTTGTTGGAACAACTCCTAAACTCATGAATTTGACCCCTAAAGCATAGCATGGGTTGTTTGTTGTCAATATCTAGTACTTTTTTAGTCATTTGTCAAGGTTGGACTTTTGTGAAAGCTTTGAGCAGCATTGTACATTCATCTCTGCAGTTTGGCAAAGGAATAGACCAGGGTTTGTAGCATTTTGTGGGATTCTTGTGGCAAGTTGATTTGGTATTGTTTCTTCTTCTATAATTCAAGTTTCACATGTGTTTATGTATGTCGTTCTCTCTTTTTTTCAGCTGAACTAAATGAATCAAGGATAAAGGTAGAAATCATTGAAGTTGTAGTGCTCTACTTAGGGTTTGTTTAGTTATTTATGTTTTCTACTATTTGAAGAGGGTCCCTGAGACTCTCATTCCCTCTCCAACTCCTCAACGGTATTAAGACTCTCCATCTCATTAAATTTAAAGTACTAAATCATTTGCCTACCTCGCCCCATAGAAACCTTCGCAAAACTGAGTCCATTCCCCGGACCCAAATCCGCCTTTCACATTTGAGCCAACAAACCATCATCAAATTCAATCAAACTCCTCTGAGCATATACCTAGCCTAAAATTAGTCTTTACATCAATCATCTCAAGCCTCATTTGATATATTTTACTGAGATTGACTAGGAGAGAGCCCTCTCCAATCTGGTAGGGCTAGCTACCAGGTTAAGTGTGGTTTGATGTTACCCTAGATCTTGCCTTTCTTAGCCTGAGGCAGATTTAGGCCCTAACATAGTGGCGACCATACTGGGAAACAAAAGCTTATTTTTTTGTTAGTGTTCTTGCTTTATAAACTATAGACAAAGCCTAAAGTTATGCCAGGAAGCCTTCAAACTGCACATTGCTTTGCGAGCGCATAATTAGATAAAAGCAACTTCAGTAAATCTTCGGTCTAGTCTTATAAGCTAAACATCTGACTTGAAAATTGCCCTAGTACATCAAATCATTCTAGACTTTGTGGATGATGAGTTTAGAATTTAGTAGGCTAACAAGATTGTAATGTCAATTTGATTTTTGGGAATAAATCAACACACTGGCTTCCAGAAGATACACCAGAGCAAATCCTGATCCTGATCCTGATCCATGTATGAAAACCCTAATCTTATTCCAAGAATTCTCTGCCAAGAAAGTTTTGTGATCCCTGTGTTCAGATCTCGTTCATGCCCAGTCATTTTTGAAAATCTTGAAGATCTTCCATTTGATGAAAGTTTTGAGCTATCTTTGTTTGAGACTAAGTCTGAAAATGCAGTTGGTGCTACTGCTCTAAATCTAGAGTTTGTCAAGGATCTTGAAACTGAAAGAGAAAATCTATCAATTGACGCTTCTGAATCTCCAAACTTCAATTGTGGCTACCAATATTCCCAAGTTCTTAGAAGCTGCATCCGCTACTCTTGGTTCATCTGTTGTTGTATCTAATTCAGAAATTCCTAATGAAATTCCTTTTATTTCTACCATTTCCATGCAGCCCACCATCTCTGATCAGAAATTTGTAGTGGTTTCACCTCCATCCACTCCTTCTACACCTCAAACATCAAGAATTTCTTCACCCCCTTCAACACCCCATACATCGGTTGTTCCAACTCCTCCTACATCCCCAAGGCCAATTATAAATCTGCCTTGAGCAATGGCTACAAATATGCTCCTCTTCTTTTGCCACAGAACTTGGATAACATGCCCGCTAACTATCAAAGAAAAATTCCATTGTTTGATGCTTCTCAAGGTGTCACACCACAACAACACGTTGATCGGATGAGTGATTTATTTCATCTCCACAAGATTGATGCAGAAAATGTAACAATGAGATTATTTGTGCAAACTTTTGGAGGTGAAGTCAGAAAATGATTCAGAGCATTGCTAGCTGGAACAATCAATTCATTGGAAGCACTTCAAATACAATTTCTAGATCGCTAGGAGGTAAAGAAAAATCCCCTTCAAATCCTTTTCGAGTATGAGAACATAAAGAGAAATGTCACTAAAAGTGTCCAAGATTACCATGTTCGATTCAATATTGTTTATAATGCCATTCCAGCTGACATCAAGCCACCTATGGGGCTAGATTTGATCAAATTTCCCGACGGTTCTGATCTCGATATGGCATATCAGTTGAGAGAAAGAGACCCAACTACATTGGAGGACATGCAGAAAATTGCAGTAAGTGTTGAAGCAAATATGTTGGCTAAGAGAGCTAGAACAAAGACCGAGAAGAAGGTGACTATTAAAGAAGAGGCTTCTACTTTAGATCTTTTGCTCTGTAAGATTGAGAAGATGTTTGATAGATTCACCATTGCTGATAAGCTCGAGACACAGGTTAGAAATCCAAATTTTCTTGGCCAATAGCAACCACAATTTAGAATCAAGCAACAGGAGCAAAGAGCTTAAGATCCATCAGCTCAACAACATGTTAAAACACCATTACAGCAGAACTATGTTCATGACACTGAATTAGAAGATGATGAGGCCCTAGGTGGAGAAGAGAATCATTTCTTTACATCAGATGATTTGCCAATTTATATCACCGAAGATGAAGAGTATTCAGAAAGTCCAGCTGTCCAAAAGGATGAAGATTTTATATTGGCAAATGAAACAATCCTAGAAGAGGAATCGGATGAATATCAGAGAGGATACATGAATGCATTGATAGTGTAGCAAAGGCAATACTCACTTAGGAGTAGGGATGTTCCTATTAATCCAACTCAGAAAGGGAAGGAAGCAGCACCACCAAAGAATGACTCTCCAAATGTGCAGAAAAAGGGAAAGAATCCAGTAGATCCTACTCCTAGTAAAGTGCAATCATCAAATGAAATGTCAAATCAGCCAAGTACAACAAAGGAGAAAACTGAAAATAAAGACACTCCAGTCAAATACGTAAAGAAAACTACAACCTTTAGCTTAGAAAATGAAATTGCTAAGTTAAAAGTGTCAATACCTTTGACTGGATTAATGAAGAACAACAGTTATAAAGGTCAAGTGGCTAAGATTTTGAATGTAGATCCTTTATCTGATATGGTAAATGTAGAAGATGACCAACCTGAACTTATCTTTGGTCTAGAATTAGAAGGTCAATCTGAGGATAGTGATGTAGATCCTTTTTGCATCAGCCTTAGATTGCATGATTATGTTTTGCATAATGCCATGTTTAATTCGGGAGCATCTCATAATCTCATGCCAAAGGAAATCATGGAGAAATTGGGTTTGGACATCACTAGAAAGTATCATGACCTTTATTCCTTTGATTCTGGTAGAGTAAGATGTATTTCTCTCATGAAAGATTTTGTTGTCAATTTGGATCAGATTCTAGCGAAAAATGTTCTTATGGATGTAGTTGTGGCTAACATTCCCCCTAGATTTGACATGCTTCTATATAGATCATGGGGTGCAAAACTCAAAGGGTCATTGCAATTATATTTCCCCTATGCTACTATTCCTGTGTCTAGTCAAATGAGGAAATTATAGAGAGAAAAAGATGAAATACATCATCACGAGCAAGGAGAAACCTATGAATCATCCAATTAATTATGTACATACAAATTTAGAGTTTTTTGTTTTGTATTATGATAGTTTTAATGATGTAAATAGTCAGTTAGTTGAAGTAGAAGATATTCCAAAGATCACTAAAAATTTCAGAGCTGTACTTTATCAAGAAAGGCAAAGGCTTGAAGGTACCACTTGTTAGTGTCAATCTTTGCGGCCTTCCTCCAGTGATCAAACATGCTCTTACAAAGTGATTTTAAGGTGTCAAGGTCAAATTTTGTCATTTCAGTCAGTCTTCAAGAAAAATTTGGTCACTAGGCATTAGGTCTAGGGTTTGATTTTACCCTTGTCAAACTTGTCCAAATGACGTTCCATGTCACAATTCAACTGAGTGTACTGTCATTCAAAGGGTTGTCATCATCATTTCAAGTTCCACTGGGTCATTTTACACCTTGTTCATGCTTCAGTTGCGCCTAGGCAAGGTTGATTTCCCTCTCCTAGGGTTTGGAAGCTAATTTCTCTTGGATGGTCAAAGCATCAGAAAACCATGTATCCTAATGTTCATAAACCTTCCCCTATCCATAATGTACCTTATTAAACACTTCCAATCACTAAAATCCCCCAAATTCCTCATTTTCGCACAAACCCTAGTTTCTTGCTACAACTTGGCAATTTTCTAGGCTAGGCCTATCTTTTTACTTTTTGGACCCCTTCCCCTCACTCGATTTCTAAGATTCCACTTTCCCCTACTTTCTAACATCCCTCCCCACTTCCCAAATTTTTCTCAAGAATTTAGAAGCCCCCTATCCCCTTCATTTCGCTTCATTTCGACAAATCTCTTGTCCCACACATCGGGATAGGTTTCACTAAAATGATGCTTCTGAGCAATAAAAGATGAATTTGGGAAACATGAGAGATGTTTCTGTCCACGACATACCAAGGAAGAAAAACCTCCTTCACTCTTTACACAAGTATCATGGTTTTAGAGAAATGTCAAAAATACAATCGCCTTGGGAGAATTGATACACCTCTGAAGTGACCTTGGGAAAATCACGTTTTCTCCTAGCTTGGTTGGCCAAATGACTTTCTTGATCTATAAAATCATAACAAGACACATAGAGCTTTCGAATGAGCTATCATGAGCTCAATTTTGAGTTGAGGACCACCTTCAAACGTTGACTGCAACAGTACTCTGCCTTGAGGCAACCTCATTTGGCACATTTTGACCAGTCTTGTGACATTTGATTTTTTATAGGGAAAATGAACTCCAAATTGAAAAATTCTAGCTGGGTTGGAAAGTAGACTCAAATACATTTCCAACGCACTATCCTACACCCAATTTGGACATAGGAAAGGCCTCCAAAAGGCTCCTGCACAATGGCACGACACACAGAGGGAGCGTGACGCACTGGGAGAAATTTTCCAGTGTAAATTTACACTGGCACGACGCACATGGGAGGAACAGCGCACAGGGCTAAAAGGCTTGAATTTGACTGAAGTCTTCCTCCAGAACTACAAATTCTTCATTCCACAAATTTTCCACAAGCAAGAAAGGTCATTGTGCAAATCAAGTTCATTGGGAGACATTGCAAAGTGATTAGGAGTGCATCATGCGTGTTTGGAGAGAGTTGGAGGCAGTTTCCAGGAGCGCGATGCATATACATAGGGGCGTGGCACACACAGAGCCAGCCCTTAGTGCTTTTTTTCAACAGGGGTGGCGCACACCCAGGGTGTGGCACACTGGGTTTTGCGCGCGGTGCACACCCACAAAGGGCCCAAATCGTGCCAAATCACTTCAAATTGATTATGAAGCCCATCAAATTGAAAGGTAGGCTCTATGTCATGACTTGTTCATCAAAATTTATGGATGATATGGTGGTTCTTGGCTATGTTCAATTTCCATAAAGCTCATAAGACCAACCACTCAAAAAACATCGAAACCATGGTGGCTAGGGTTGCATAATTGAGGTATTGAGGCCAAGGTTCTATTTTCCTACCATTTTTCCCTCTCCTATCATTTTTCCCTATCCTGCCTTTCTCATTTTTCCTATTATCCCTACCCTATACTACCAAACCCTATCCCCTATCCCTCCACTCTTTGGTCAACATAACACCCCAAAACCCTACCTTGTCAAAACCCCTAAACCCTACCCTATCAAATACCCAAACCCCCTACATATCCCTAAACAAACTTCTCCCCATAACCCCTATTCCTATCACATTACTCCCCTCCTAATACTTCCTTTTGTTTCATTGTTCCCCTTGGTGGCAGATATCACAAAAGCACCCAGCTTCACACCATCATCAAAGGGCAGCAGCAGTCATGGCATCAGAGCATGAGATAGGTGGTCCTTCTCATCAGTATGAGCACCATGAGACCACGACTATGCCAGTATTCCTGACATATCAGTGAGGCAGTAGGCACTTGTCTGCAGCAACAAAGCGAGCGTTATCTCCACCCGGGGTGGAAGGGGCCTCGCTTCCGGTATCGACTACATAGGTACAGGACAAGGGCAAGAAGCCCATGCATAATGAGGGGCCATCACGTGAACAGGAGTCTGATTTCATCCTCATTCAGGATGATGATGCAGAGGTGGAGAATGCCAAACTTAGGATGACTATTCAGGAGCAGAACACAGAGATCAAAGACTTGTCACTCAATCTGGAGAGGGCTAGATGGATCATCAAGTATCTGGAGCAGAGGAACAAGTAGCTTGAGGACTAGCATGAGATTATGGAGCTACAAAACATCCGTGAGAACCGACAAGCTGCCCAGCAAAGAAGGATCGAGCTCACTACCTTGGAGCAAGAGATAAACAATGACCGTGAGTCCTGGCTAGAGTGGATCAACATACACCTAGAGGGACTGCTGGAGAAGGTTGATAGATACAAAACCATACTGAGGAGGATGGTTTATCATTACAGGGCACGAAACATGAGTGCAAAGGCCCAGATAAGGAGCTTGAAGGCCAAATTGAGCAAAGCAACAAAAGAGGCAAAAGAGGCAAAAGAGAAAGATTAGCTTTGAATCTTGGCTGAAACTTCTATGGCCCATCATAGTGCCTCTTACAGAACCTCCAGCCCAAATTTCAAGAAATTTGGGGCAATTTTGGTCACATGGTAATTTTTTGGTCAAAACACAGGTTTTTTCTCCCTGTGCGCTGTGCCACTGGCGCGACGCGTAGGATTGAGAGCTCCAAATGACAAATGGCTTGCATTTTTGGATTCAACATGCAAAATCATGACTACTGGGGCTTGGGCAAGAAATTTGGGCATGATTTGAGTGTCCAGGAGGTCAAAAACACCCAAAAAATGGCCTCTCTGCCCCTATTTGGACACACAGGAAGCAGTCTTGGGAGAATGAAGATTTGTAGGGGAAAATGAGCACCAAATTCAAAAATTCCACTTGGGTTGGAAAGTAGACAAGACAGGGTTTCTAGAAAGCACACTTAGGAACATTTTGGACTCCTGAAAGTGCCTCAAAACAAGCTCCAAAGTGGCGCGTCGCATATAGAATTTGTTGCGACGCATATAGGAAAAAAGCCCAATTTCACCTCCGTTTCACGAAATTTCATTTCGCGACTTCTCCAAGTGGGCCCGCTCATCTAAATTTCACTTTTTCAGCACATAAGGTGGAATTTAAAGTATTTTTACTCCAGATTGGATTTTATCGAAGTGGCAAAGGAAGGCAAACAATCACCCAAGCCATTTGTCATCTTTGTAACGCTGCACCTATAGCTAATGGTTGGCTTTCCACGTCCATTTTGTAATGATTCGAGTAACTCTCCAACCCTTTGGCATTCTATATCCTCATGGCACATTCTATATATTTTATGCAGACTATTTGCAAAGGGTTGGTTGGCTTGTAACTTCTAGGAGACTGTGGGGAAGAAACTCTGTTTGTTCATTATATATTTTTACAGAGGATTAATGAAAGGCAATGGCTCTGTTTCATGAGATTCATGTGGTTGTGAGTGTAGCAAATGTGTCTCTTATGTTTCATATGTATCTCATTATGTTTCATATTTCATTTCATATTCATTTCCAGTGAAATTTTTTAAGTTATATAAGATAGAATTCAATTTTATTGCTCTGCCTGTGGGAAAATTTCATGTTCAGTGTTCTTTCTTCTGTTGAAAAGGATTCATGTACTTATGCCCTTTTCACTCTCCTAAGCAATCTCTCCATTCCGTGTTGTTTCAAACTAAATTGCTAGACTTTTCGCCTGTCTTGCCTCATGGAGTAATCTGTGCCTTTGTATTAAATTCTCTGTTCATTGCGGTCCATTGGTCCCATGCCAACCCAGAAACACAGTCATTCATAAAAATCACTTCTTGTATCCATATTCAATTACTAGCCTAAGATCAATATTTAACTGTAAGTCATCTCAGACCGTTTCATTTATCTATTCACTGAGCGTGACTCAGAGAGAGCCCTCTCCTGTCCTGGTAGGCTAGCTACCAGACTGAGCGTGGTTTGTGGTTACCCTGAATGTTGCCTTCCTTCAGCCTAAGGCAGATTTAGGTGCTAACATAGTGGCAACTCCGCTGGGGGCATAATGGTTTTCTTGTAGATTGTCTTGCCCTAGGACATATCTCAAGTTCAGATCTGATGGTTGATGGTGGACAACGATCAGACAGAATACGGCTGAAATCATTCGCCTGGCAACTCCATTCACTGAAGAAACCAGTAATCGGTGCTTCATGGTGACTCCACTGGAGGACTAACTCTTTCTCTGCGAAAATGGAAGGATCATACACAAAGTTCGGGTATCCAAAGTGGAATGGTATTCAGGTTCTACTCTGCTTTCTTGTAAATTACTTCCTTGTTGTTCTTGAAGCTGCCCTAAAAGTTTTTCAGAACTTGTTGTATGATAAAGGTGATCAAAATCTTCGCTCGATCTATTCAAAAAGTGTAAATAGTGAGTTTCCCTTTGATCCTGGTGTCCTTACTCTTCCTACATCTTATGATGATTCTCTGCAAAGTGATGAGCCTAAAGAAAACAAAATTGATCCCATAGCTCGTGTACATATTCCTACAGCTGTTATTATCCCAAATAGGTATAAACCTCTTGTTTTACCTTTTGTTCTTCATGCTTTCCCCAAAAACTATGATCTATACTTGCCAAGATTTGACGGTGACTGTAAGAATGTCAATGCTGAGAAACATGTGCAGAAGGTTGAGACTTTTCTAGACCTTTTTGAAATTGATGAAGAAGATGTCAGTATAAGGCTTTTTGCTCTTTCTTTGCAAGGCAATGTCAAGAGTTGGTTCAAAGCCTTGCCTGATGCGAGCATCACAGTTTTACAGCAGTTCATCAAAGTTTTCCTTGATAGATGGAGGATCGAACAGAACATTTTCCTTATCGTAGAAGAGTATAATCAGCTAAAAAGACTGCCAGGGGAGACAGTACAATAGTTTTCAGCCAGATTTAATCAAGTTTATTATTCAATGCCAGTTGATATAAGACCCCCTCCTCGATCTGCTCTCTTGCACTACCCAGGTGCCTTTGATCCGGAAATGGAGTTTCAGCTGAGAGAAAAGAATGTCGCAACACTTGAAGAGATGCAAAACAATGCAATAAACATAGAGGCTCATTTGCTGATCAGAAGGGCAAGGTTGAAAGAAGAAGAGATGAAAAACATGGATCCAGAGAAAACTACACCTTCAGAGGAAAAGCTTCACATTTTGGTGAGTGCAGTAGAAGAGATGGTTAGGAAAATGACTGCAAAAGATGAAAATGACGTTCATGAACAAGTGGCTGATCCAAAACATTTTGTTTCTTATCTCAGTAGTCATAAGGATTGTTTTGTAGATCATCTTGGAGAAGAAAGACCTGTTGATATTGTTAGCACTCAAATCTACCTTAGGCTGAAATAAGGTAGAACTCAAGGCTACATCAAACCACGCTCAGCCTCATAGCTAGCCCTACGAGGATAGGAGAGGGCTCTCTCCAGGTCAATCTCAGCAAAAGGTAATCGATGAGGCTCGAGATGACTAAAACAAAAGCTAATTTTAGGCTAGATATGAAGTACAAGGAGTTTGAGGTTGATTTTTGAGGCTTTTTGTTGAATCAATGGGAAAGGCAATTTTGGGTGCGGGGATGAGACACAGTTTTTGCAGAGGTCTACTTGAGGCAAGGTAAGTGATTTTCTTGATGCTTCAAAGAGAATGAAAGGCTAGATCTGACTGGTGAGAAGTTAAGGAGAGCAAGAAACATTCAAGGATTCTCCATAAACAGATGAAAACATGGAAAATTAAACAAACTTAAAGGCAGAGCATAACAAATTATGGATTCTACCTTAACACTTCATTTGTTCAATTATAGAAGATGAGAGGAGGAAAATGATACACATAAAAACTTACAAATACTGAAAGAAGCACACCATCAACACATAAAACCACATGGATCCCAAACAGTGCTACAAAACCCTGCTCTTTCCTTTGCCAAAATTGCAGAAATACAATGTACAATATAGTCTAGGCTTTTCCCAAAAGTCTAACCCTGAAAATGACTTAGAAAATAAAAAATATAGGCAAGCCAACCCATTCCCTTGCCACTAGGGGTTGAGCTCATCATCCTAGCAATTGTTTCAACCAATTCTAATCATGGAACTGAAATCTAGGCATCCAAAACAACTTGCCTCTAAAAGAAGGGAAATTGATCCATACATTAAATTTTTACTATTTTTTCAAATGGACCATCTAGAACAAGTAAATAAGTGCCAAAGTTACATCATATACATCATATTACATCAAGTTGGGTCACAAATCACATCAAGAGGTGAAACTGGTCATAACTGGCTGAAATTCTGAGCTGGAAAGAGAAAATTTGACCAAAAATCCATATGCACCGTGCGCCTGAGCTCTATGCGCCGCACACCTTTCAGCCTTCTTTTGGGGCACTTTCCAACATCAAAATTAAGCTCACAATAGCTGGTTGGAAAGCCCTGGATGTCTGCTATCCAGCCCAAGTGGAATTTCCCAATTTGGAGCTCATTTGCCACTTCAAAATGTCATTCTCCCAGAAGTACTTCCTGCTGGAGCAAAAGGTGGCAGAAAGGTGATTTTCATGGTGTTTTTGGCCCTTTTGATCATCCAAAACTTGATGAAATGCCTTGGCCATACAAGAGCATGCATAACTTACCATGAAAAATCCAAAACTATAAATTTTTCCTCTAGTAAGTGTCCCAATCATAAGCGCGCGCGTCGACGCGCTATGCGTTGAGCTGAAAAATCTGTTTTGCAAGCCAAAAATTTCAAAATGACAAAAATTTCTCCGAAATTGCTCAAATTCAGATCGAAGACCCTCCATCATGTATTATGTCCATCCAATGAAGCCTCAGCCAAAATCCAAAGTGGATCAGGCCTTTTCCACCGTTTTAATGCTCTGCTCAACCTCCTCTTCAGAATCTTCATTTTTGCTTTGCAGACATGCATACGAGCCCAATAATGAGTTTTCATATGACGAAGCATGTTTTTGTCTCTATTGGCCTTTGCCAACAACTCCTCCAGACGTCGATTAATTTTCTCAAGCCAAGATTGCCACTCAAAAGGTGTCAAATCGCCATGTCTTTTCCGGGCCAACTCTCCATGAAAAAAACAATCACTGCTTTGATTATGAGGGGATTTGACAAGTGAGTAGAAAAGAGAGTAATGCGGGGGAAATAACTATTAGGAACAAAAGTGACAATAGCCCTGGCAGTGTATGACAAATGTCAATGGAGGATGTGGACAAGTGAAAATGGGACTATGTCATGACATGAATGATAAACATTGTGAAAATGACAATGGCCATAACAATGACAGCAGAGAAGTAATGGTAAAGAGAGAGCGTGAGGCTGAGGTTAATAATGAGCATAGACAACACTGAAAATAGATGACGTCAATAGCACAAGTTTGAAAAACCCCACATAGTCCCTAATATTTCTTTTTTCAAACCCTAAGAAGTGAATTTGGCAATAAACATAGGGTTTACAATCTTTATCTTAAACGCTTGTTTCTCCACATTCAAAACACCATGATCATGCCCAAAATTCATTGAACAAACATAAAGAACCTACTTGCAAGCAATTGGAGGCAATTTAGCATGAATCTGGACAAAGGAGCAAAAAAATTTGGCTCTGATTTTGTATGCATTGCGCACTTACCCAATGCGTCGCGCACTCCCTATGCGCTGCGCGCGTGTAAAATTTACACTGGCCAATGGAGCCCAGTGCGCCGCGCGCACCCAATGCGTCGCACGCCTTCTGTATGGGTCACGCGCACATAGTGCATTTTACAGGAGGCTTTTGGGGGCCTTCCCCATGTCCAAATTGAGCGTGTGATGGTTCGTTAGAAAGGTCCTTGAGTCTACTTTCCAACCCAACCAAAATTTTTCAATTTGGAGTTTAGTTTCCTTGTCAAAAGTCAAAGCTCCCAAGACTGGTCAAAATGTGCCAAATGAGGCTGCCTCAAAGCAGAGTGTTGTTACAGTCAACTTTTGAATGCCTTCCTCAGCTCCAAATTGAGATCATGATAGTTCATTGGAAATATATTGTTTTCTAGTTATCCTTTGACTCATCAAGAAAGTTATTTGGCCAACCAAGCTAGGAGAAAACTTGATTTTCCAAATGTCACTTCAGAGGTGCATCAATTCTCCCGAGGCGATTGTGTTTTTGACATTTCTCTAAAACCATGACACATGTGTAAAACGTGAAGGAGGTTTTTCTTCCTTGGCCTGTTGTGGACAAAAAACTCTCTCAGTTTTTCAAAATTCATCTTTGATTTCTTTGGAACATCTTTTGAGTGAAACTTATCCCGATGTGTGAAACAAGGGATTTTGTCGAAATGAAGTGAAATGAAGGGGATAAGGGGCTTGTAAATTCTTGGGGAAATTTTGGGAAGTAGGGAGGGATGTTAGGAAGTAGGGAAAAGTGGAATCTCAGAGATCGAGGGAGGGGAAGGGGTCCAGAAGGGAAAAACACAGGCCTAGCCTAGAAAATTGCCAAGTTGTGGCAAGAAACTAGGGTTTGTGCAAAAATGAGGAATTTGGGGGATCTCAGCAATGGGAAGTGTTTAATAAGGTACATGAAAGATAGAGGAAGGTGTATGAACATCTGGATACAAGTTTTGCTAATGATTTGACCATCCAAGAGAAATTACCTCCAAAACCCTAGGAGAGGGAAATGGACCTTACCTAGGCGCAACTGAGGCATGAACAAGGTGTAAAACGACCCAATGGAACCTGACATGATGATAACAACCTTCTGAATGATGATAGACTCAGCTGAATGGTGACATGGACCGACATTTGGGCAACTTTGAAAGGAGTGAAAGCAAACCCTAGACCTAAATGCCTAGTGACCAAATTTTGCTTGAAGACTCACTGAAATGACAAAATTTGATTTTGACACCTTAAAATCACTTGTAAGAGCATGTTTTATCACTGGAGGAATGCTGCAAAGACTGACACTAACATTGGCTCCAATGGGGATGGTAGCTCCTTGGAGGTGCCAAGAACGGCAGATCTTTGGGAGAGCAGACCAGTGCCTTCATCCATTGGGCGATGGAATCATTATTTGAACTGATAACACAAAACCTTTGACACATTTATTGAATGAAAAATTGACTGAAACTTGACTCAAACCGACTCGTAAACTGAAATAACTTGAAAAAAAACTGACTCAACAGACCAAACACAAATGACTCATGACTGACTTAAAACAAGTCTTTACAAAGCTTTTGGAAAAAAGGCAGCAATCCATCAAGATTTGGAATCATGATGACAACCACCTGCATACTAATGAAATATGTACAATCATGTGTAATGAGATTTCCAATGTAACCAATCCAATAGATG
>APFE030883072.1:166083-198312 GCA_000404065.3 Pinus taeda
CTTAGCTTTGGCTGAAACAAGACCTTTCAAAAGTAGATCTATCTCATCTTCAGACAAAGGAGACAATGCCTTTTGTTTCTTCTGCTTAAACAATAATTATCTTCATATGACAGGGCATTCAAACTATCATTTATTATTGAGTTATCGAAAGGAGATTTATCACTTTCTTGCACAAAGATTTCTTTCTGTTTTTCATGAACTGACTGGATTGCTTCTTCATGAAGGTTGTATTCTAATGATGGACTGACAGTATGACTGAGAACATTTGGATCCAATAATGTGTCTTCTACATTCCAGAGGATTTCAACAGCAGAGTTATCTTTGATGGGCTTTAGCACAAGATATGCTTGGTCATCATGATCTGAATCTGAATCTGAAGTAGCTGACTGGACATTATCACAATCTGCAATCTGCATGTTGTCTTCTTCTGTGGGCAGATCCGAAATGTCATTCTCCCTTTCATCATTTTCAGCCATATTATCTTCAACCTGCTGCAAAGTCTCCTGAGCATCTTGATAGGTATCCTCTAGGTTCTCTTCATGTTGCTGAAATGGATTCTCATACAGAGCCTCCATGATCTCATCATCCATGAAATTATCATCTTCATAATATTTCTCAAGGCTTTCAATAAAAGTAGAAGCATGTTTGCAACAGTCATGAACTAATTTTAATGTTGGGTAAGATACTTGATATCTTTCAATGAATAGAGCATGAAAATCCTTTAAACAGTAAATACAGGCCAACGGCAAATTTTCATACCAAGATTGGGCTTCACCTTCGAGGGTGGCCAGGAATATCTTCATCAAGCAATCTTCAGGAAAATCCACTTTCAACTTGCGAATATGCATATGAAATCTAACCAGATGTAAAGCAGCATCTTTCTTACCATCATTGATAAACGTAGGCAGATTCCTTGACCAATCTACCTTGGGCATCTGATTCAGAAAACCTGGAATGTGAACTCGGCTCATGGGAGCATATCTTCTCATGATTCGGTCCATCTTGAAAATCTCAACGCTACTGATCTGCCTACAGTGAAGTCACCATGAAGCGTCAATTTCTGGATTGTTCAGTGAATAAAGTCGCCAGGTGAATGCTTTCAGCCTTCTGATGTCTGACCGTTGTTCACCATCAACCATCAGATTTGAACTTGATACACGTACTGGGGCAATTTATAAGTTAAGTGTTACAATTACAAGCTACACCGGAGATCGACTGAAGCAGCGTTTATCTACTATGCACTCGCAGAGCAAGAGCAATTCGAAGGCTACCTGGCGTGACTTCAGACTCCGTCTGTAGCTTATAGAACAAATAACACCAACAAGAAAACTAGTTCTTACCCAGTATGGTCGCCACTATGTTAGCGCTCAAATCTACCTTAGGCTGAAATAAGGTAGAACTCAAGCCTACATCAAACCACGCTCAGCCTCTTAGCTAGCCCTACGAGGACAGGAGAGGGCTCTCTCCGGGTCAATCTCAGCAAAAGGTAATCGATGAGGCTCGAGATGACTAAAACAAAAGATAATTTTAGGCTAGATATGAAGTACAAGGAGTTTGAGGTTGATTTTTGAGGTTTTTTGTTGAATCAATGGGAAAGGCAATTTTGGGTGCGGGGATGAGACACAGTTTTTGCAGAGGTCTACTTGGGGCAAGGTAGGCGATTGTCTTGATGCTTCAAAGAGAATGAATGGCTAGATCTGACTGGTGAGAAGTTAAGGAGAGCAAGAAACTTTCAAGGATTCTCCATAAACAGATGAAAACATGGAAAATTAAACAAACTTAAAGGCAGAGCATAACAAATTATGGATTCTACCTTAACACTTCATTTTTTCAATTACAGAAGATGAGAGGAGGAAAATGATACACATAACAACTTACAAATACTGAAAGAAGCACACCATCAACACATAAAACCACATGGATCCCAAACAGTGCTACAAAACCCTGCTCTTTCCTTTGCCAAAATTGCAGAAATACAATGTACAATATAGTCTAGGCTTTTCCCAAAAGTCCAACCCTGAAAATGACTTAGAAAATACATAATATAGGCAATCCAAACCATTCCCTTGCCTCTAGGGGTCAAGCTCATCATCCTAAGAGCTGTTTCAACCAATTCTAATCATGGAACTGAAATCTAGGCATCCAAAACAACTTGCCTCTAAAAGAAGGGAAACTGATCCATACATTAAATTTTTACTATTTTTTTCAAATGGATCATCTAGAACAAGTAAATAAGTGCCAAAGTTACATCATATACATCAGATTACATTAATTTGGGTCAAAAATCACATCAAGAGGTGAAACTGGTCATAACTAGCCGAAATTCTGAGCTGGAAAGAGAAAATTTGACCAAAAATCCCTATGCGCCGTGCGCCTAAGCTCTATGCACCACTCGCCTTTCAGCCTGCTTTTGGGGCACTTCCCGACATCAAAATTAAGCTCACAATAGCCGGTTGGAAAGCCCTGGATGTCTGCTATCCAGCCCAAGTGGAATTTCCCAATTTGGAGCTCATTTTCCCCTTCACAATGTCATTCTCCCAGAAGTACTTCCTGCTGGAGCAAAAGGTGGCAGAAAGTTGATTTTCATGGTGTTTTTGGCCCTTTTGATCATCCAGAACTTGATGAAATGCCTTGGCCATACTAGAGAATGCATAACTTACCATGACAAATCCAAAACTATAAAGTTTTCCTCCAGAAAGTGTCCCAATCATAAGCGCGCGCGTCGACGCGCTACGCGTTGAGCTGAAAAATCTGTTTTGCAAGCCAAAAATTTCAAAATGACAAAAATTTCTCTGAAATTGCTCAAATTCGGAGTGAACACCCTCCATCATGTATTATGTCCAGCCAATGAAGCCTCCACCAAAATCTGGAGTGGATCAGGCCTTTTTCGCCGTTTTAATGCTCTGCTCAACCTCCTCTTCAGAATCTTCAATTTTGGTTTGCAGACATGCATACGAGCCCAATAATGAGTTTTCATATGACGAAGCATGTTTTTGCCTCTATTGGTCTTTGCTAACAACTCCTGCAAACGTCGATTAATTTTCTCAAGCCAAGATTCCCGCTCAAAAGGTGTCAAATCGCGATGTCTTTTCTAGGCCAACTCTCCATGGAAAACACAGTCACTATTTTGATTATGAGGGGATTTGACAAGTGAGTAGAAAAGAGAGTAATGCGGGGGAAATAACTATTAGGAACAAAAGTGACAATAGCCCTGGTAGTGTTTGACAAATGTCAATGGAGGATGTGGACAAGTGAAAATGGGACTATGTCATGACATGAATGATAAACAGTGTGAAAATGACAATGGCGATAACAATGACAGCAGAGAAGTAATGGTAAAGAGAGAGCGTGAGGCTGAGGTTAATAATGAGCATAGACAACACTGAAAATAGATGACGTCAATAGCACAAGTTTGAAAAACCCCCACACAATCCCTAATATTTCTTTTTTCAAACCCTAAGAAGTGAATTTGGCAATAAACATAGGGTTTACAATCTTTATCTTAAACACTTGTTTCTCCACATTCAAAGCACCATGATCATGCCCAAAATTCACTGAACAAACATAAAGAACCTACTTGCAAGCAATTGGAGGCAATTTAGCATGAATCTGGACGAAGGAGCAAAAAAATTTAGCTCTGGGTTTGTATGCATCGCATGCTTATCCAATGCATCGCGCGCTCCCTATGCACCGCGCGTATGTAAATTTACACTGGTCAATGGAGCCCAATGCGCTGCGTGCACCCAATGCGTTGTGCGCCTTCTATATGGGTCGCGCGCACATAGTGCATTTGGCAGGAGGCTTTTGGGGGCCTTCCCCATGTCCAAATTGAGCGTGTGATAGCTCGTTGGAAAGGCCTTTGAGTCTGCTTTCCCACCCAGCTAAAATTGTTCAATTTGGGGTTCATTTGCCTTGTTAAAAGTCAAATCTCCCAATACTGGTCAAAATGTGCCAAATGAGGCTGCCTCAAAGCAGAGTGCTGTTGCAGTCAACTTTTGGATGCCTTCCTCAACTCCAAATTGAGCTCATGATAGTTCATTGGAAATATATTTTTGTCTAGTTATCCTTTGACTCATCAAGAAAGTAATTTGGCCAACCAAGCTAGGAGAAAACTTGATTTTCCAAAGGTCACTTCAGAGGTGCATCAATTCTCCTGAGGCGATTGTGTTTTTGACATTTCTCTAAAACCGTGGCACCTGTGTAAAAAGTGAAGGAGGTTTTTCTTCCTTGACCTGTTGTGGACAAACCTCTCTTAGTTTTTCAAAATTAATCTTTGATTGCTCTGGAACATCTTTTGAGTGAAACTTATCCCGATGTGTGAAGCAAGGGATTTTGTCGAAATGAAGAGAAATGAAGGGGATAAGGGGCTTCTAAATTCTTGGGGAAATTTTGGGAAGTAGGGAGGGATGTTAGGAAGTAGGGGAAAGTGGAATCTCAGAGATCAAGTGAGGGGAAGGGGTCCAAAAGGGCAAAACACAGGCCTAGCCTAGAAAATTGCCAAGTTGTGGCAAGAAACTAAGGTTTGTGCAAAAATGAGGAATTTGGGGGATCTTAGTGATGGGAAGTGTTTAATAAGGTACATGAAAGATAGGGGAAGGTGTATGAACATCTGGATACAAGTTTTGCTAATGATTTTACCATCCAAGAGAAATTACCTCCAAAACCCTAGGAGAGGGAAATGGACCTTACCTAGGCGCAACTGAGGCATGAACAAGGTGTAAAATGACCCAATGGAACCTGACATGATGATAACAAGCTTCTAAATGATGATAGACTCAGCTGAATGGTGACATGGACCGACATTTGGGCAACTTTTAAAGGAGTGAAAGCAAACCCTAGACCTAATGCTTAGTGACCAAATTTTGCTTGAAGACTCACTGAAATGACAAAATTTGATTTTGACACCTTAAAATCACTTGTAAGAGCATGTTTGATCACTGGAGGAAGGCTGCAAAGACTGAAACTAACAGATATGACATTTATGCTTGATGACATGTTTTATACTGACGATTTGCCTCAGTTTGATCAGTATGATGATGATTATTATGCTCTCCAAACAGAAGCTAATCTTGAAGGCAAATCAGCAGCTAGTTTGTGGGATGAGGAAGTTCGCTTACAACACCTCGAGTACAGTGATCAACCGATGCATATCAGCTATGGAAATGATGAGGAAAGTGCAACAGATTCTAAAGTAAGTGAAGGATCTTTACCTTTGTGCTTTGATTCATGTCAGTTCATCAGAGATAATTTCCATGCAATCAGACATCAGCTATCGACAAATCTTGATTTGGATCCTCTTGAGGGTGATGAAAAATTTGTTCCAGACTTCTTATATTCAGAGTTCCAGCCCCAAATGCCATTAATAGTCAGGTTGCACATGAACACATAGAAGCTTGCATATATGATCAAACGATACAAGAAGATTCCTTACCTCTCTGTTTTGAATCATTTCAGTTTTTACGGGGTAAATTGCATAGTAAATCTTCAAATGAAAAGCTTGTAGGAAATCAACAATCTCTCAGTTTTAATGTTGAGGATGAGACAGATGGAAATTTTTTTGAGCAGGTCATTAATAAGAAATCTTCCCCTGAAATGATTGATGAAAGCATTTTGGATACGGAACCAGATTTGCAGCCACCACACACAAATCAAGGTCAGATTATAGACGAAGGTGAGGCAGCCGAAATACATTATTTAATGATGCAAGAGGATTCTGTACCCTTGTGTCATGAAGCATTTCAGTTTATAAGGTAGAATCTTCATAATATCTCGAAAGAAAAGGATGAACAGCCAATAGGATGTCATACAGTTTCAATAGATACATCGCAACAGTCTCCTGAAGTTTTTGATGATCCTTTTGCTCATGTGTTAGACTTGGTTTGCTGTAAAAATTCTTCTTCATCAACTAACCATGCGACAAAAGAGAATGTTGATAATCATTTGTTTCAAGGGTCACCTTCATTATCTTGCTTAACATATTTTTTATTTCATAGCCCATACCAAAGTTTGCAGTCATATGAGGAGATTGATAAAGGAGGCTTTGGTTCTGTTTGGAATCAACAACAGAGTTTGGTTCTTCATGAAATTCAGGATCCTTTTGACTGCTTGCTGCAATCATCAGATGAAGACAGTGCAGATGTGAGGAAAAGTTTAATATCCAGCTGTGAAGATTACTTAGACCAGAGCAGTAATGTGTTAATGGAAATCAATGGCGATGCTTATGAAGATCCTTTTGCAGTATTCTTGAAGTCTTCCAGCCAATTCATGCTTTGCAAGTTTGTTAGTAGTGAACTTGATTCCAAGTTTCCATGGGAGTTGCCTTTCGATTCTTCCCTTTTCCTGCGCATCATAAAGCATTTGGGAAGAAATCAAATATCAGCCATAATGCTTACCTGGTTGCATTGGCTGTTCCATCTCACTTGACCAGGTGGTGGAAAGATTAATTAGGGTAGGTTTACTGAATAAGCTCAAATATGAGCATCTTTCCAGTTTGTTAGTTAGGATTTAGTCATGTCTTGCTTTATTATGATTTTCAGTTTGAGTCTTCCATCAGAGTCCATCTGCATAATGTCAATTTCCGTGTAATGACTCCATAGCCCAATGGACGAAGGCACTGTCTGCTCACCCAAAGATCTGTAGTTCTTGGCACCTCCAAGGAGCTGGAGTTACCGTCCCCAATTAGAGCCAATGTTAGTGTCAGTCTTTGTAGCCTTCCTCTAGTGATCAAACATGCTCTTACAAAGTGATTTTAAGGTGTCAAGGTCAAATTTTGTCATTTCAGTGAGTCTTCAAGCAAAATTTGGTCACTAGGCATTAGGTCTAGGGTTTGATTTTACCCTTGTCAAAGTTGTCTAAATGACGTTCCATGCCACCATTCAACTGAGTGTACCATCATTCAAAGGGTTTTCATCATCATGTCAAGTTCCACTGGGTCATTTTACACCTTGTTCATGCTTCAGTTGCACCTAGGCAAGGTTCATTTCCCTCTCCTAGGGTTTGGAAGTTAATTTATCTTGGATGGTCAAATCATCAGAGAAACTTGTATCCTGATGTTCATACACCTTCCCCTATCTTTCATGTACCTTATTAAACACTTCCCATCACTAAAATCCCCCAAATTCCTCATTTTCGCAAAAACCCTAGTTTCTTGCTACAACTTGGCAATTTTCTAGGCTAGGCTTGTGTTTTGCCTTTTTGGACCCCTTCCCCTCACTCAATTTCTGAGATTCCACTTTCCCCTACTTTCTAACATCCCTCCCCACTTCCCAAAATTTTCTCAAGAATTTAGAAGCCCCCTATCCCCTTCATTTCGCTTCATTTCAACAAATCCCTTGTCCCACACATCAGAATAGGTTTCACTCAAATGATGTTTTTGAGCAATAAAAGATGAATTTGGGAAAAATGAGAGTGGGCTTTGTCCAAAACAGACCAAGGAATAATAACCTCCTTCACTTTTTACACAGGTGTCATGGTTTTAGAGAACTATCAAAAATACAATCGCCTTGGGAAAATTGATACACCTCTGGAGTGACCTTGGGAAAATCAAGGTTTCACCTCGCTTGGTCAGCCAAATGACTTGGTTGATGAGTAAAATGATAACTCGACACAAAATATTTCCAATGAGCTATCATGAGCTCAATTTGGAGTTGAGGAACACCTTCAAAGGTTGACTGCAATAGTACTATGCCTTGAGGCAGCCTCATTTGGCACATTTTCACCAATCTTGGGAGATTTGATTTTTGACAGGGAAATTGAACTCCAAATTGACACATTCTAGTTGGGTTTCAAAGAAAACTCAAATAAATTTCCAACGAGCTATCCTGTACCCAATTTGGACACCGGAAAGGCCTCCAAAAGGATCCTGCAAAATGGCACGGCGCACTGGGAGAAATTTTCCAGTGTAAATTTACACTGGCGCGACGCACATGGAAAGCGCGGCACGCAGGGCTAAAAGGCATGAATTTGACTAAAATCTTCCTCTAGAACTGCAAATTCTTCATTCCATAATGTTCCCACAAGCAAGCAAGTTCATTGTGCAAATCAAGTTCATTGGGAGACATTGCAAAGTGTTAGGAGTGCATCATGCATGTTTGGAGAGAGTTGGAGGCAGTTTCCAGTAGCGCGACGCATATACACAGGGGCGCGGCGCACACAGAGGACGCAGAACACACAGAGTGACCCCTCAGTGCTTTTTTTCAATGGGTGCGATGCACACCCAGGGCGCGGCGCACTAGGTTTTGCGCACGGCGCACACCCACAAAGGGCCCAAATCATGCCAAATCACTTCAAATTGATTGTGAAGCCCATCAAATTGACAGGTAGGCTCTATGTCATGACTTGTTCATCAAAATTTATAGATAATATGGTGGTTCTTGGCTATATTCAATTGCCACAAAACTCATAAGACCAACCACTCAAAAAACATTGAAACCATGGTGGCTAGGGTTGCATAATTGAGGTATTGAGGCCAAGGTTTTGTTTTCCTACCATTTTTCCCTCTCCTATCATTTTTCCCTATCCTCCCTTTCTCATTTTTCCTATTATCCCTACCCTAAAATACTACCAAACCCTATCCCCTATCCCTCCACTCTTTGGTCAACATAACATCCTAAAACCCTACCTTGTCAAAACCCCTAAACCCTACCCTATCAAATACCCAAAGCCCCTACATATCCCTAAAAGAACTTCTCCCCATAACCCCTATTCCTATCACATTACTCCCCTCCTAATACTCCCTTTTGTTTCATTGTTCCCCTTGGTGGCAGATATCACAAAAGCACCCAGCTTCACACCATCATCAAAGGGTAGCAGCAGTCATGGCATCAGAGCATGCATTAGAGCATGAGATAGGTGGTCCTTCTCATCAGTATGAGCGCCATGAGACCACAACTATGCCAGTATTCGTGACATATCAAAGAGGCAGTAGGCACTTGTTTGCAGCAGCAAAGTGAGTGTTATCTCCACCCAGGGTGGAAGGGGCCTCACTTCTGGCATCGACTACATAGGTACAAGACAAGGGCAAGAAGCCCATGCATGATGAGGGGCCATCAGGTGAACAGGAGGTCGATTTCATCCTCATTCAGGATGATGATGCAGAGGTGGAGAATGCTAAACTCAGGATGATTATTCAAGAGCAAAACATGGAGATCCAAGACTTGTCACTCAATGTGGAGAGGGTGCAATGGATCATCAAGTATCTGGAGCAGAGGAACAAGCAGCTTGAGGACCAGCATGAGATCATGGAGCTGCAAAACATCCGTGAGAACCGACAAGCTACCCAACAAAGAAGGATCGAGCTCACTACCCTGGAGCAAGAGATAAACAATGACCGTGAGTCCTGGCTAGAGCAGATCAACATACACCTGGAGAGACTGCTGGAGAAGGCTGATAGAGACAAAACCATACTGACGAGGATGTTTTATCATTACAGGGCACGAAACATGAGTGCAAAGGCCCAGATAAGGAGCTTGAAGGCCAAATTGAGCAAAGCAACAAAAGAGGCAAAAGAGGCAAAAGAGAAAGATTAGCTTTGAATCTTGGCTGAAGCTTCTATGGCCCATCATAGTGCCTCTTACAGAACCTCCAGCCCAAATTTCAAGAAATTTGGGGCAATTTTGGTCACACGGTAATTTTTTGGTCAAAACACAGGTTTTTTCTCCCTGTGCGCTGTGCCACTGGCGCGACGCGTAGGATTGAGAGCTCCAAATGACAAATGGCTTGCATTTTTGGATTCAACATGCAAAATCATGACTACTGGGGCTTGGGCAAGAAATTTGGGCATGATTTGAGTGTCCAGGAGGTCAAAAACACCCAAAAAATGGCCTCTCTGCCCCTATTTGGACACACAGGAAGCAGTCTTGGGAGAATGAAGATTTGTAGGGGAAAATGAGCACCAAATTCAAAAATTCCACTTGGGTTGGAAAGTAGACAAGACAGGGTTTCTAGAAAGCACACTTAGGAACATTTTGGACTCCTGAAAGTGCCTCAAAACAAGCTCTAAAGTGGCGCGGCGCATATAGAATTTGTTGCGACGCATATAGGAAAAAAGCCCAATTTCACCTCCGTTTCGCGAAATTTCATTTCGCGACTTCTCCAAGTGGGCCCACTCATCTAAATTTCACTTTTTCAGCACATAAGGTGGAATTTAAAGTATTTTTACTCCAGATTGGATTTTATCGAAGTGGCAAAGGAAGGCAAACAATCACCCAAGCCATTTGTCATCTTTGTAACGCTGCACCTATAGCTAATGGTTGGCTTTCCACCTCCATTTTGTAATGATTCGAGTAACTGCCCAACCCTTAGGCATTCTATATCCTCTGGCACATTCTATATATTGTATCCAGACTATTTGCAAAGGGTTGGTTGGCTTGTAACTTATGGGAGACTGTGGGAAAGAAACTTTGTTTCTTCATTGTATATTTTTACAGAGGATTAATAAAAGGAAGCGGCTCTGTTTCATGAGATTCATGTGGTTGTGAGTGTAGCAAATGTGTCTCTTATGTTTCATATGTAGCTCGTTATGTTTCATATTTCATTTCATATTCATTTCCAGTGAAATTTTCTAAGTTAGATAAGGTAGAATTCAATTTTATTGCTCTGCCTGTGGGAAAATTTCATGTTCAGTGTTCTTTCTTCTGTTGAAAAGGATTCATGTTCTTATGCCCTTTTCACTCTCCTAAGCAATCTCTCCATTCCGTGTTTTTTCAAACTAAATTTCTAGACTTTCCGCCTATCTTGCCTCACGGAGTAATATGTGCCTTTGTATTAAATTCTCTCTTAATTGCGGTCCATTGGTCCCATACCATCCCATAAACACAGTCATTCATAAAAATCACTTCTTGTATCCATATTCACTTACTAGCCTAAGATCAATATTTCACTGTAAGTCATCTCAGACCATTTCATTTATCTATTCACTGAGCGTGACTCGGAGAGGGCCCTCTCCTGTTCTAGTAGGGCTAGCTACCATACTGAACGTAGTTTGTGGTTACCCTGAATGTTGCCTTACTTCAGCCTAAGGCAGATTTAGGTGCTAACACCACTGAGCAATCAACATTCCACCAATAGTAAGAAAAATATGGACAACAACCAAAGATATAAAAACCGACAGAATTTCAACATTTGGAAGAAAAAGCTAGCTTGTGGAGTATGGACTTTGATGGAGCCGTAGGTAGGGAAGGTGCCGAAATTGGTATTTCGATATGTAACCCTGTTTTCTCACCAAATAAGGTCCCAAGTAATGTAAGAGTTTGTTCCTACAATTTGGCTTTTGATTGTTCTAATAATGAAGCAAAATATGAGGCACTAATTACAGACTTGGAAATCGTCAAAAAGCTGAATGCAAAAAGAATTTCAGTTTATGGCAACTCCGAATTAGTAAATAAGCAAGTCAAAGGAGAGTACCAAGCAAAGCATCCTCGAATGAGGGCTTACCGTAACGCAGTGTTAGACATTTTGAGGATGTTTCCAGATTTCACTTTGACATGTGTTCCACGTGCATAGAATGTTATTGCAAATTCCCTTGCAACAACAGCAAGTAACTTGAAGATTCTGATGAATTCAAAAAATAAGTTTGAAATTCATGTGAAACATCATCTAGTTGTCCTTGATAATCAAAGATATTGGCAAGTGTTTCAAGATGATAAGGAGATTGAAGATTTTCTGCTAAATGATGGTAAATATCAAGATACTTCTATAGATGGTGAGCAAGATAATGGCGAACCAGATTTAGAAGTAAATCAGATGGAAGTTTTGCAGCTGAAAGACAATGGAATCCCTAAAGGCCTCATACCTTTAGAGGAATTATTTGACCAAGATGATGTAGCCTGGAAACCAAGTTTGATGTTGACTGAAAAGCGAGTTGAAGACGCGAATATTGGAACAGAAGAAAATCCAAAAATGGTGAAGTTGTCAAAGGCGTTACCTCCTCAGGTAAAGGCAAAATACATTAGTTTATTGTCTTCATTTGTTGATGTATTTGCATGGGACTATTCAGATTTGAAGGAGTACAATAAAAGTATAATTCAGTACGTCATTCCAATCAAGCTAAACCAAAAGCCATTTCGCCAAAAGCTAAGAAGGATCAATCCTAAGTTGCTGCCATCCATAGAAAAGGAGGTGAATCGATTATACAAGGTTGGTATAATCGTTCCAATTAGATTTTCAAAATGGATTTCCAATTTGGTGCCCATGCGAAAGAAAACAGGTGAGATTAGATTATGCATTGATTTCAGAAATTTGAATAAGGTGTCTTTGAAAGATAATTATCCATTGCCAAAAATGGACCACATACTTCAAAGAGTGGTTGGGGCATCTTGTATGTTGCTGCTCGATGGGTGTTCCAGATACAATCAGATTTTGGTCCATGAGGATGATAGAGACAAAACAACATTCACCACTCCGTGGGGGACTTTCCATTATGCCAAGATGCCATTCGGTTTAAAGAATGTTGGTGCAGCTTTTCAGTAGGCTATGGATATCTCCTTTACCAACGAGAAAGATGTATTTTTAGTTGTTTATCTTGATCATTTGACAGTTTTTTCTAATTTAGATGAGGAACATCTTTACCATTTGAAGATTGTTTTTCAGCGGTGCAGAAAGTATGGCATATCTCTTAATCCCAAAAAGATTTTGTTTGCCATGGATGAAGGAAAGCTTCTCCGTCACATCATATCAAACGAGGGCATCCACATCGATCATGCTCAAGTGGAAGCTATTCAGAAAATTAATTTTCCCCGTAGTAAAAAGGAGATCCAAGCACTCAACAGTAAGATGAACTTCTTGCGTCGTTTTGTGCCAAATCTAGCAGAATATTTGAGGGAAATCACAAACATGTTAAAGAAAAATAGTGTAGTAAAGTGGACCGAAGAAGCTATCAAGTATTTCAATTTGGTAAAGTTGGCCCTTTCTTCAGCTCCAATTTTGATCAACCCCGATTATTACCGAGATTTTATTTTATTTTCATTCACTTAAGAGCATACTATGGTAGCGGTCTTAATGCAAAAAAGAGATCAGCTTGAGAAGCCAATTTCCTTTTTCAACAGAACGATAAGAGATGCAGCCTTAAAGTATAATATTATTGAGAAGGAAGCTCTGCCTTGGTGAAAGCTATGGAAGATTTCCGAGTATATATTTTGCATTCTCATATTCTTGCCTATGTTCCTAACACAGTAATCAAAGATGTTTTAGTGCAGACAGATCCAGAAGGGAGACGAGGTAAATGGATCACAGCTTTGTTAGAATATGACTTGGAAATAAAGCCAAAAAAGCTCATCAAGGGACAAGGTTTAGCAAAACTGATGGTGGAGTCTAATTTGCATGCCTTGGATATAAATTTAATTGCTACTATGTCCAAAGAAGATGAGGATAGCTCACTTGTTCAGGTATCAGAAATTTTTATCCATTCCCCTTGGTATTCCGATATTGTATATGTGCTCCAAAATCTTTCACCGCCTTCAGGAATGGCTAAAACTAAAAGTAGAACTATGAAATTAAAGGCTGCCAAATTTTGTATTATTAATAATGCATTCTATTGGAAAATCCTCTCGATGCCTTGCTGAATTGTTTGATTGAGGAAGAAGGAAAACAGGTCATGGATGATTTTCACAAGGGGGATTGTGGAGGTCACCTGTTTTGGAAGACAACGGCAAATAAAGTCTTGAGAGCAGGGTACTATTGGCCTACCCTCTTTGTTGATGTGTATAAAACTGTTACAAGCTACCACGAATGTCAAATTTTTTAGGGAAGGAGAAAATTACAGCCATTGCCTCTCAAACTGTTGAAGTAAGTGCTCCATTTCAACAATGGGGCCTTGATTTTATTGGAGAAATCCACCCTACATCTTCAGCTTAGCATAAGTGGATCTTGATGGCGATGGACTACTCTACAAAATTGATTGAGGTCATCCCCACTAGGCAGGCCACTGGTACAGTAATAATTAAGTTTCTCGAAAATAATATTTTGTCACATTTTGGTTGTCCAAACAAGCTGATTACAGATAATGCAACAGCTTTTAAATCTAAAAGAATGATATATTTTTGTAATAAATATCAAATTACCTTGGGGCATTCAACTGCATACTATCCACAAGGTAATGGACTGGCAGAATCTTGAAATAAATCATTGGTTAACATCATCAAAAAGTTGTTGGAAACAATCAAAAAGCGTTGGCACAAAAAGCTTGTTAATGCACTTTGGGTAGATAGAGTAAGTCAAAAGAAATCAATTGGCATGTCTTTGTTTGTACTACTATATGGTGTTGACACGGTGTTTCCGATATCTCTCGCAGTCCCGGTGATAAAACTTCTGCAGGAAGCTAGCAGCGAAGAGGATCATTTTCAGCAAAGGATAAATCAAATGATCCATTTGCAGTAGACAAGAGAGGAGGTTTTTAGAATACCTTCAGGCTGCAAGAGAGAATCAAGAAAATGTATGACCAGAAGGCAAAGTCAGATAAGTTTCAGATTGAAGACATAGTGCTCAAATGGGAAGTTAGAACAAAGACAAAGGTAAGAATGGCAAGTTCGAGAGTCTATGGAAAGGTCCATTTAAAATTGTTGCATATTGGGGCCCAAATGCTTTCCTGCTGAAAGAAATGAATGGAGAAGATTGTCCAGGTGGGCCGGTCAATGGCCGGCTACTCAAATGATACTATCTTTGAAATTTTTTTTCTGTCATATGTATCACTATACATACCATTTTATTTTCCTCATTGCAAATGTCTAATATCATCATTCATTAAGTTTGGGGCCCGAAGTGAAGGCTATAAAACTAAAGGTCTGATTTTTGTTTTGGTGTGAATTGTTTGCATAAGTTTTGAGTCGGTTTTCAGTCGAATTTCAGTCTTGAAATTGAGTCAGATTTCAGTCCTGAAATTGAGTCGGTTTTGAATCAAGACATTGGTTTTTGTTTGTTGAAGTTATTGACTCCATAGCCCAATGGAAGAAGGCACTACCTACTTTCCCAGAGATCTGTAGTTCTTGGCACCTCCAAGGAGCTACCATCCCCATTGGAGCCAATGTTAGTGTCGGTATCTTCATCCCTCCATCAGTGATCAAACTTCTATTGTTGCATTACATTTTAGGTGTCTCATCTGATCAGTTGCATTCCATTAGGATCATGGACCATCTGATGGTAGTGACATTTTATAAATTTTTCCCTCATGATCTTTACCTGCTAGCCCATTTTCAGGTCATTTACAGTCATTTTTTGTCTTTACATCTGCAAAAAGTCATTTTTAGAGTTTTATGTCTCATTAGGTCTATGGTTTGTCGTTAAGGTCTTGTAAAAGCTCAATAATGGTTAGCAGGCACATGAGGAGGTCAAATAAAGTCTCAGAAATAAAAAATTTCAATAATCACATACTCAGTGATTGATTTTTTCTCAAAACCCTATTTTGAGGAAAAACAGAGTTTTCTATCTTTTATGTACAAATTTCATGTAATTTCATTTTTCCTATATGTAATAATTCTGAGACTCAGCCCTAGTCACCTTGCCAAGTTCCTGCATTCAAGCTCCTACAAAAGAATAAAAAATTCAAAGCATTTAGTCCACCAAAGGCAAAAAGCAAATCAAACTGCCAAAACAGAGTTTCCAAAAGCAAGAGAAAAGAAAACTTTAGAAAAGTGGGTTTTTGTAAATAAAAATTAAAATCCAAGGATATATAAAGTGTTTTTATGTTCAAGAGTTCATTTGTGTGCCAAAGAAGAGAAAAACAAGAGCTAAATCATGTTTGAGGCTGAAGGAGTGAATTTGCAGCAAAATTGGAAAATTCTTGAGGCACGGCACACCTGGGTTGAAGCGCAGCACACCTGGCTAGTGCGGCGCACACAACACAGGAAATACACTGAAATTTATGAAGGCATGGTGCACATGAGTGGCATGGCATACTTGTTAGTGGGCGCAGTGCACCTACCTTCCAAGCCCTAAATCCACTCAAATCAGCTCCTCCAAGCTTCAAATTTTGCAAACATCATCTCACAAGTAAGTTTAATATTTCTAAGTGCCATTGTAAGGGTTTTAGTCAGTTCTCATGGTGTTTCAATAGGTAAAAAATAAAACCCTAGTTCCTTGAACAGTCAAATTGAAAATCTACCTAGGGTTTGCAAAGTTGTAATTTTTTTGTCTTATTCCCCTCTACCATTTTCACGTCTCCTCACTACATTTCATTCACCTCATTTTTCCTTCCCTCTTTTATTTACACTTACCTATTTCACCTATCCCTAAAACTAAAAACCCCAATACCTAATCCCATTACTCCCAAAGCCTAATTGGCATCTTTAAACCCTAATCCTCATTCCCCAAACCACTGCTACTCCCAAAAAAAGAAAACCCTGCAGTCAGTAGCAAACTCCCACATTCATAGTCCCCACTGATCAATCCCTTTCATGGAACAACAAACACCTATTGTTCATATAAAATCTCTTCATACTCATCACTTCAACCCAAACAGTGGAAAACATGGAGACAGATTCCCCTGATGAAAGAGATGAGGAAACAGTAAGTGATTCCTCCCAAGAACTTCATGCATCCAGAAAACCTCACAAGGGAGGCAAACATATCTAGGAGGAGCCCACTACACTTAGTGAGCTATTGGCTTGTCCTCTTGCTGTAGCATGCTCCAAACATCAATCCTACTACCAGTTTTGTTAGATGGTGGAAAGAGACAAGTACCACGATGAGCTTTCTAGATTGTTTGTCCTCCATCTTCACAATGGCCAGGTCAATTTGGCAGGTGTTACGTTCACTTTGACACCGTAATCTATAGCTGAAGAAACATGTATTCCGAATGTGGGAGAGCAATGGAAAAAGGGACAACTGGTTGACGAAGAGCATTATGAGCCTTATATCAAGGCTGGCTTTCAGAGGCAGATTCGTAGAGTTTTCCCTTTCAGGTATCTTCAGGACACATATGCTCCATTGATGAAGGTCATAATTAAATATTTTAGCTGTGAAGGCAGATTTTCTCGCCTGTATGCCTACCACATCAGATTATTGATGCATTTCACTAGGGTGAGGATGGTGAACCTCCCCTATTTCATGTACCAAAATATTGAGAAAATGACCACATTTGTGAAAGGAAAGCCTCCTCATCAGCATTACAACAACATTTATCACTTTGAATTGATGAAGATTGTGGTGTTGCATCAACTGAGCTTGTTGAATGTTTTGTGGGATGATTTCATTTCACATGAGGTTTTCACAAGTCCTCAAGTGATCCCATTAGTTTCCCGTCAGTTTTTCATGAGGCAGGAGGCCTTCACATCAACAAGAAGTGCATGAGACTCAAACTACTAGTGTGCCAATATTCATCACTTACCAAAAGGGGACAAGGAGGCTATTTGCAGCAGCAAAATGAACACTATCTCCACCCGGGGTGGAAGGGATCTCATTTCCTTCAATAGAAAAGAAGGTACAAGACAAAGGTAAATAACCAGTGCATGATGAGGGGCCTTTGGAAGGGCAAGAGAGAGATTTCATTCTCATTCAGGATGATGATGTTGATTTGGGCCCCCAAAGCTCAAGACTGAAAGAGATCATCTAGGAACAAGAAGTTGATATTTATGCCTTAGCTCTTAACCTTGAAAGAGATAAGTGGATTATAAACTATCTTGAGCAAAGGAACAAGCAACTGGAGGATTAGCAGATGATCATGGAGCTGCAAACTATAAGAGAAAACCAACAAGCAGCCAAGAAGAGGAAAATCAAATTGACACCACTAAAGCAAGAGATTGAAGCTGATCGTGAATCCTAGCCAGAGAGGATTAATATGCACTTGGAGAAGCTACTAGAGAAGGACAAAAAAGAGAAAAATATGTTGAGGCACATGGCCTATCACTATTTGGAAAGAAATAAGATTTGTAAAGCGAGAATAAGGACCTTGAAGGCCAAATTGAGGAAAACGTCGAGGGGGAAGAAAGAGCAAGATAGACTCAAAATCTTGGCTAAGGCTTCCTTAGCCCAACATAGTACTTGATGCAGGTCACTCAGCTCAAATTTCAAGAAATTTGGCATTCTTTTTGACAATTTTGAATTTTTGGAGGAAAAAACAGGATTTTATGCCTGGTGTGTAGTGCCACCTGGCGCTCGCTTTTGCTAGGGACCTCCTTTGGAGGCAAACTTTACATTTTTAGATTCCTCATGCAAAATTATGAATGCGCAGAAATGGATGGAAAGTTTTGTCAAGTTTTGAGCTTCCAAAAGGGTCAAAAACACCTCACAAATGCCCTTTTTTCCCCTTTTTGGCCACACAAGGAGTGTTGGGAGAACTCATTTTTGGATGGTCAAATGGACTCCAAATTTAGAAATTCCACTTGTTCTGGAAAGCTGATAGATAGAAATTTCTGACGAGCTCACTTGGAGCAAATTTTATACATAGGAAGGCCTCCAAAATCAGCTACAAAAGGACGTTATGCACAGGGACAGTGGCGCGGCGCACAAGATGGAAAATTATCATTTTTGCCAAAAAACTCTGTTTTTCGCCCAGTTTTTTCTCAGTTTGACTTTTATACTCTCTCATGGTCAAACTAATGATATAATTTGATGTAACTATATGGACTTTGATGTTAAAATTTTGAAAATTCATTCATGGAGGTAGATACATCATGAAAAGGTAGTTTTGTACTGAATGAATTAGTTTCCTAGATTTTAGAGGCAAGCTGTTCCACTACCTGCTTTTTAGTTCTTAGTTTAGATCTTGTTGGAACAAATCCTAAACTCATGAATTCGACCCCTAAAGCCTAGCATGAGTTGTTTGTTGTCTATATCTAGTACTTTTTCAGTCATTTGTCAAGGTTAGACTTTTGTGAAAGCTTTGAGCAGCATTGTACATTCATCTCTGCAGTTTGGCAGAGGAATAGACCAGGGTTTGCAGCATTTTGTGGGATTCTTGTGGAATTTGATTTGGTATTATTAATTCTTCTAGAATTCAAGTTTTACATGTGTTTATGTATGTCGTTCTCTCTCTTTTTCAGCTAAAGTAAATGAATCAAGTATAAAGGTAGAAATCATTGAAGTTGCAGTGATCTACCTAGGGTTTGTTTAATTATTTATGTTTTCTACTGTTTGAAGAGGATCCCTGAGACTCTCATGCCCTCTCCAACTCCTAACCGGTCTTAAGACTCTCCATCTCATTCAATTTAAAGTACTAAATCATTTTCCTACCTCGCCCCACAGAAACCTTTGCAAAACTGAGTCCATTCCCTAGACCCAAATCTACCTTTCACATTTGAGCCAGCAAACCATCATCAAATTCAATCAAACTCCTCTGAGCATATACCTAGCCTAAAATTAGTCTTTACATCATTCATCTCAAGCCTCATTTGATATATTTTACTGAGATTGACTAGGAGAGAGCCCTCTCCCAACCTGATAGGGCTAGCTACCAAGTTAAGCATGGTTTGATGTTACCCTAGATCTTGCCTTTCTCAGCTTGAAGTAGATTTAGGCCCTGATACAAGGTAAATGATATAGTTTTGTTATATGACAACAAGTTTGATAAACTTCTAGGGAAATTTAGGATTCACTAACTAGGGCCCTATGTCATCAAAGAGATTGCTGACAGTGGAGTAGTTCAGTTGGTTAAGTTAGATGGGGATCCCTTCCCAAGAAAGGTGAATGGTGGCCGATTTAAGCCACACATTGGTGATGCAGCTAGGTGACTATATGAAGGTAACATAGTGTTAGTGCTCTAGGAAGCTGAAAGGAGGCACATGACTATAAACTACACTGCCCGGGTTGGGGAACTACACGATGATGAAGTTGCTTGGAATGAGGAGATATCATAGAGACCACACAAATGCATAGAAGGTTGCACTACTAAGGAAAACATTGCGCAGGTCAGCTAGAAAGTGACCATTAAGGTCATTGTTCATGATTTGATGATAAAAAAATGGGGAAATGGAGTGGGGGGCAGCATTTAAGATGAAATTTATGGGTGAGATCCTTAAACGTTTGCCGCCAATCTAGCATTAATGAAATGATTTTGGGGGGAATGGACCGATTTGAATTCAAAATGGCATATAAATTACATGTGGCTGCGCAATGAAGAACACTTGAGAATTTAGTTGATGAGCCCTCAGGCGTGTATGAACCATGAATTCTTTGAAGTTTTGATAACGAGTTTGGCAGTTGAGCAATTCCCAAAGGAGATACAAGAACTATTGAATAGCCTCATTGCGACACTAGCAGAAACCATAGATATTGGCAAAGTAGTGGTAGCTGAAGGGGTTGTGCCAAAGGTTTCTATGGAAGCAGAGGGAGGTGCTCCGGAGGTTGCAAAGATACTAGCTGAAGTCCTGAAGTCGCCACGGTTTCCTAGACCAAGGCCTATGCTAACCCAGGAGAGTGCGAAAAGCATGAAAGGCAAACATGCCATGACACCACAGCCAGTACGCGAGTCACCTAGGAGAAACCCACCAAAGGACAAGTCCACCACACAATAAAAGGGAAAAACAATTAACCTAGAAACAAAGGAGGAAGAAATTGAGGATATCCTAATGGACGATAAGGATCTTGGGGTGGAAACAAAGGATGTTTGAGTTGAGGGGTCTAACCCCATTACTAAATTTCCTGAGTACATCCCTCCACACAGGGGTAAGGCCAAGGTGCCTATGGACATTGATGAGAGCAAGGTCACCTTGTACACACCTCCGCTATTGGGCTAGATTGTTTTTGAAGGACCGCACTTGGGGCATATTCCAATTTTTAAATTGGAGGACTAGGACTTAGCTGACACTTAGCAATTCCCTCAGCTGGTGACATACCAGCTAATGCACCATGTTCTCCATAAGGCCACCGCGATGACCACGTTGGAACCACGGAAGTGGCTCAAAGGTGTGGATAACACAGGCCTTCTCAACCTAGTATGGGTGTCGAATTAAAATTACACACCCATTATCTTGCTAGTAATCAAGTTGTTGTTGTGCTTGGTACATGATGGGTGTTTTTAGCTAGAGGAGCTAATACGCATCACTGATAGACTGATCCATAGGATCACGAGGCTACCATACTCAGGGGAGAATCTGACAATGATGCTTGGTGGAAAGGCGGGTGAGCAGACCCTTGCGGAGGCCATGAAGAAGAAGTTTAGATTAGTTAAGAAGTCACGCTACTATGCTATTACAAGTATTTCTGACCCTACGGTCAAAGTGGCCACACAAATTTTGGCAGGGAAGGTCATGCGAAAGTGTTGCTCCAATGAAGTACTGGCATATGACATGCCTTAGTAGCCCAATGTGCCGAGGGGGTTTAGTTTAATTACGCACGCTACCTCTGCGGTGAGTTCCTTGCAAACTTCCACGAGGCACATGATCTCAGAAAGAACTTCCAATATTCATGGCTCTTGCTATCCATCGTGCTGGTAGCCTAGGAGCTACCCGTAGACAATCAATTTCCCTCAATCGTGGCAGACCTGCCTGAGGCCACAAAGTAAGCTTTGCTGTGGGCGACCGAGGATCCTCAATGGATCAAGGACAACAAGATCCTTTGGATCTTGATGGAGATGAACGTGCACATGGCCATCAACTGCAAGCTGCTATTGTTGCCTATTGTCTTTCATAAATTGCAGCTGTACACGAATTTTAGGGCTGATTTCAACAACGTATTCATAAGGGCGTGGAAGGACCCTGAGCAGAAGTGGCATGACTTGCCCTATTTGGTGACAGACGATGTGATTCAAGCGGTCATTGACAGATGGCTAGCAGTATCGTACACTGCCTCGTACTTGACTATGGGATCGAGCAAGATAGCCGTGCAGCAAAAGAAGGAAGAAGCCAAGCTCAAGATGGAGTAGCTCGCTGAGAAAAGGAGAAAGGACACTGAGGATAAGGCTAAGGTAGACCGTGCTTCCATGAAAGATACAAGCAGATAGTCAGGAGGAGAGGAGCATGGATCTAATAAAGAAAAGTCGTCCTCCCGAGAGGCATAGGAAGAAGGGGATGATCAGACAGAATAGGGAGGAGTGGATCCGCAAACACCTCTATTCTGTATCAAGCATCCAAGGGGACAAGGAAAATTAGGGTCGTAGAAGAAGTCTGAGGCCAACAAGACGTCAGTGGATCCAATCACCCTAACAGAGGGGGATCTGAATGACATTAGAGATATAGTGAGGGATGCCATTACAAAACTGTTGCAACTGTTTGAGGAGCAACAACGTTAGGCATTGGGGGCCATTCAGGTGGATCTGCAAGAGTTGTAGATCCGGGCATGACAAACCGGCACGCCATCAACTAGTTTGGTCATTTGTACTTCAGAAGCCGTCGAGATGCTGCGCATGAGGGACTCCTAAGCTATAGTGCTGTCAGATGGAGCACTGATAACAAAAACTAAAGTTGATAGGCCCGCTTTTAGCACCCTCAAGGGAGGGCTGAACTTGGCAATGCTTCCTAGCAAGGCGCTCCACCTGTTGTAGGATGGGGTGATAGTGGAACTGAGGGCCCGCAAACAACATGCTTTGCAGGTGATAAATGAGCAAAAGATCAACAATACTTAGATGGGTGTACAATGAGACTCCGCCATCACCTCCATGATGAAACTCACTGACATGAATCAACGCATGATTAAGGTTGTGGAGGAAGTATGTTGAATGGTCTCGGAGTAGGCCATTCCTGAGGATGAGCCGGTAGATGTGTGTGTTCACAAACTCACTACAGGGGTGCACGATGCCCGCACAGAGTTGGAAAGGGTTCAACTGGAGCTGAACCTCCAAATTGCAGAGTTAGAGTTGAATGCCCAGCCTTCAACTCCGTCGAAAGTTAAGGAGTAGTGCGCGACTGCTATAACAGAGCTAATAGTGATAGTAGAAAGTGTAGTGGCGAGTTTCACAATGCTTTTCGAATAGTCATTCAAAGTACTAACCAGCCTACAACAAGACCCTACTATGGAGAAGCTCGAAACATAAGCGTGAGAGCTGCAACAATGCTATGACGAGGTAAAAGGGACATCACATACTATCACCCTCACACAGAGACTCGCGAAGTTGCAGGAGGCCAAGGCATTGAAGGAATAGGTAGATGCAGCTCAACACAAAGAGACAGTGCTGAAGGTGCACTTGAAGCCTTGGTTAGACGAGGCCTAGTTGATCATGGACTCCATTGAAGGCAAGCTGGCTAGTCTGTAGGAGAATCAGTAGAAGCTTCAGGCTGACAGTGTAGGGCCAGTGATAGAGCAGTTGGTTGAGGAAATAAAGTACACGGCTGCGCAGTGCACCGCTGAGGTAGCAGTCGTATAGGTCGAGCTAGGTGGTCTTCGTACCAATATCTCCGCACCTGTAGAGTGACTCAAGGGCAAGTCACCATGTTTGTGTTAGGGGCCTGTTGAGAACAAGTTTCCTCAAGAGCTAGTTTTGGGGCTAAAAGCCCATGTTTTGGGGCAGAAAGCCCAAATTTTGTAATAAACATGTAGATACTCCACATTGTGTGGTCGCAGAGTGCGAAGATGTCAAGAGTCATAAAGGGTTATCCACCCTTGTTTTGTAAAGTCTCATGTCGGCTTTAAAGACCTACACATGGTCCGCGAACCATGAGATTGTATAAAAAGGGAGTCTTAGAAGAGTCTAAGGTAATAAAGAAATAGTGGTAGAATGAGTTTGTGGGTAAGAAGTTCTATGTGTTCTCGAGTCTTAGCATAGGTAGAGGCTCTATAACTAAGTGCGCAGGGCAGATAGAGTCTGTACTGAACTTGAGATATCAATAAAGATAAGTATTCTACAAATCACTATGTATCTTGTCTCTATTTAAATGCATCTGATTATATTATGTTATGATATGGGTTTATATTATAATGCTTATTTGATGCACAAATTTATTTGATTATATCTGTTAATTGAACACAAACGAGAGTATAGGTTTACATGAAGATAAATGTAAATGCATGGTAGAGTAGGTAACACTTAAGATAAGTTGGGAACTTATACAGTAACGTAGCCACAAAGGTGCGTAAGTTCCCGGACCTCTGGTTAAGGCTCTGCGAAGATTAGTCTAGTACCTTCGCAAAGGTACTAAAGGAAGAAAGAGAAAGAACATTGATAAGCCCTAAAGGCTTATCGATCTGCACAAAGGTAGGATTAGGAATTGTAGATCGACATCATGACTATCTCAGGGTGCAGAAACTTGGTTCCTACATCCCCCCATATTGCTTCGGGTGAGATGTCTGTCCACGCTCCACGGGCTGATGCTAAAAGGGCCAGTAGTGTAGGGATTTGCTTGGCTGACTAACGCTGAACTTGGGTTAGGGCCCATAAAGCGAACACTTTGTATTGTAATCAGAGCATGTTAGCCCCAAGCTATATTTCGGCCCCATTTTTTTTAGAGGTTTTGTGTAATTGGTTTGAACCTCAACTCATATAGAACATAATTGGCCTTGACCTTAGTTGGGAGTTGTAAATAATACATTTTTTTGAACTTCTAACGCTACCTCATGAAATTGTAGAGCAAATCAATTATATTGTATAGTATTTAATAAAAGTAGTTTTTCAAGGGTTTTCTTTGGATTTTGATACAAAAGTGGGTTTGATGATAATTGCGTTTTGGAGGAAAACAACCAAGGAAGGGCACTGGAAACACTAGATCAACATCAAACATACTAGTTGAATTTTATTGAAGGGAACTAATGGAGAAGAACGGTTAATAGGAATGTTGCCATTCATGATAATGGCTATGTAAAAGAGGGTATGTAATTAATGATGAATACAATGATTATATGATTGAATAGCTATAAATGTAGCATTTTGATGCAAATAGGTTGTTCAATATTCAAATATGGTTAATAACAAGGATTTAACAAAATTATACTTTCAACATGAAGATGATGGAAAGTTAATGAAATGGAACTATATATAATTAATTACTAATAAAGTGGTTTCTACTAAAGATGGTGGCATAAATATGCTAAGGTAACTTATAGGGTCATTTCCCATCTATGTAGGATGGATGCAAAAGCTTGGACCCTCTATTTGATAAATAAGAAGCAAGAAACATTAACATCTTTAAATAGGTCTTTATTTTTGATATTATGGAGTAGAAGAGAGTTGTCCGTGTTAACTACTAAATAACACTAATTTATGGTGAATGACATGGTCATATAGCACCAATCATAAATGAGTGAACACAAATAATATGAAGCGTGAACAACACTAAGAATGACCTTGTTTGATCCACCGAGAAGATTAGTTTAGTGCCCTATTTTCGATCACATGCTTGCAAAGGAGTGCATGGAAACACTTCCAAAATAACATATAGAGATATGAACTCTCTCTAGACCCATCTTCTAGAACACCTTACCGGAATTCATATCTTCCTCGTCCTTTCAATACAAACAAATCATTATGGGGTGTTTCACAAGTTGAAAGAATGAAAACGACGCCTCATGGGAGTGGATAAGGTATATCCTCTATTTATGTCTATCCATTTTCATTGCAAAATAACCTTATTTTGGATCTGAAACAGACACTTTTAAGCCACTTTCCTCTCTAATCATATCATATATCCTAAGGCTTACTAAGGCTTACATTCCTTTTAGGAACGAAAAAATATGGTTTTATTTTGCTATTGGTTTTGTACGCCTACCAACTTACAATCATGAGGTTTATTAGTAGTGTGTGAAGCACATGAGATTCCACGTGTATAATGGCTATTATGACCAATGGGTAGCCAAAAATGTTTCCAACAATCAAGCTTGTGTTGGTTCATATGTGGGCTTCTTCTTATTGCTATATAAAAAAAGGCCACTTCTTTGAAACTAATGTGGACATATTATGTTTAATTATTTTTGAAGTGGACTTGTGTGTTTCACAGTATGTATAGGATGCTAAATTTATTTGATTTATTTTCTTAAAAATCATGAAACCTATATCATATGACATATAGCATCCGTCCATCACCACCGTTATAAACCCAATTTATTAATGTTCCTGGTCCTTAGAATATGGGATATCTAAACTATAATGTATATTCATTTCCTCTTCTGAAAAACCCAATGGTGATATGGCACACAGGTTGAGCTCATCATTGGTGGGGTCATGTTTATACAAATGTAAAACCATGACTGTGAATTAATAATAGTAGGGAATTTCCCATTGCTAAACATGTTGTTTGTTATCAACATGATTATGTTTATATATTTCTTATAACTTCTCTAAAGTAAAAAAGGTCTAGGATGTTGTAGAAAACAATGGCACTAGGATTTCTCTCCGTAATGAACCACGTAACTTTTTTATATGCAACTAAAATGTGACTCCTTTCTCATGCACAAGAGACTCTATATAAGTAATTTTTGTTTCTTTAAATAAAGAACCAACATATAGTACCAAAATAAAAATTCACCTCCATGCATTATAATAAGCATAAATTTAATCTTATTTTTTATCTGTATATTTAACAATTTTAATATTTGTGCACCAAACATCTTATAGTTATGCCTACGGGGCTTAGAATAGATGATGATGGGGTGTATCGTTAAGTGGCTCCTTGATGTAAAAGCTATTGGTTTGAAACTTTATGAGAAAAATTCAGCCATGTTAAGGGTTGGTGTGGTCCATGCCGGGCATGATCTCTTGGTGACTTTGACGACTTAGAGGCCTTTGTGTTGCAGTTTCTCAAGCCACAGGTCAAGCCTACTCTAATCTCTAGAGAACTCAGATAACTTGACAAAAGAAAATCTTATAACTATGCTTTGAAACTTAGATAAAGTTTCAAGTCAAAAGTGTAGTTTCCTCATCCATATCAATATCATCTATGTTGGTATTGCATGCTTTTTTTAATATGAATGATTATGTTTCTTGCAAATACTACCTCTTCTTTTAAATTTCAATAGAAGACAAGGACCCACTACCTTTCAAACTTCCTCATGTTAGTAATATAATTTGGTTACATTTGCGACTGGAATGGATATAATTTCAATAAAGCATTCCTCGTTAGATGTATAAGATGAAGGCGATATGAAAATTTTATTATAATTTGGAGTAGTTAAAATGACATATGTATTACTAAAAATAATTTTGAAGATAAATTTGGTTTAAAATGAAAGGTAATGGTGTATGTACTGATTGTGACAACATTAAACACTATGCTACATTGTAAATAGTGTTTGATGACAAAAATAATATTTCACATATGAAATCAAGCTGATTAAATAGGTCAAATGGATTGCATGGTGGATGGTTAATTGTTGTTATTTAATGAGTATCAATTGAATTTTTCTATTTCTAAATAAGATTATATTATGGTCATTTTATTCTGTAATGGGATTTGGTGGATAAAGATGTACCATTCCATTTAGCTCACCAAATTCATGAAACAGTTTCTATTAAAGTTTTCATGACCAATTTTCAAAATTATTCTTATTATATCTTGGTGTCCCTACTAGTGGAGGAGGATATTGATAAATTTTGTAGTTGAATTTTGTTAATTTGGCATAAATGTGAAATTTTATTCTTTAGTTACACATTCGTGGACATCTATTTTATAATTACATTCATTTGTATATCAATCCTTTCCTCCATCAAGTTCAATTCTTGCTTTATGTTATTCCTCACATTTCTATAAGTTGTCATCACAATTGTTATCATTACAATAATGAATTCTAGTATGGAATCGCCTCTATATTAGCTTTCTACCTCCTTTTTATAGTATAGCCTCCCTTCACAATGATAGGCATTTGGTAAGTGTCACGTGATAAGGGATATATTGACTTATTTAGGTTAGATTGTTCTTCAAACCTTAAACCTTCATATCTTTGCTAAACCAACATAAAATGACCAACAAATTTGATATGTAAAATTCTCTTATAGTTAATTTTCAATTTCTCTTCTCAATCACCCAATTTAAAGATAATTAATAAAAAAAATTCCCCAAATTAAACTTTCTAATTTAAACATGTATATGAGAAAACATTGTGTAAAACAACCTTGTAGGATATATTATATATATATATTTCCATATTCTTATTTAAATTTAATACTATTTCAATTGTGATATTTAAAAACGATTTTCCTTACATTCATTTGATCTCATTCAATTTATATCTATTAATTACAACTTATATTCTTGAATTTACTAAATCCATGGTGGTGGTGATTGTAATAGTAGTCAATGCTACATACATTATTCTATAAATTTGAGTAATTCTTACTTTAAATCTATAAATCACCAAATATCAACACTTTAAGATAGTATAATATTTTGATAATTTTTCAAAACTACACTTAAACCAATATACACATTCTAATATAGCCTACAATTTTTATAAGTTTTTAAAATTAGACTTAATCCTAATTTGGGCCTATTGTATTTTCTACGTTTCCACATCAATTTTGTTAAAATTCTGATCGCAAATACTCCTAACTGTCATGTTTTCCAGTAGAATTAAATAACAATACATTTATATATCCTAAACAAAATGTATATCTCTAATGTAAATAAAATATCTTGAATTTGAAAATTCAAAGGTTATCTTTATAAAATCTTTATGATAAAAATAATTAAAACAATATAATCAGTCAAAAAATAGTGAAAGTACAACACACTAACCACCTAATTACAATAAAATAACTAATAAAATAAAATAAGACATGATCACATTTTCATGAATGAATATGCATACATTTAGGTTGTCTTATAAGATCACTATATAGAAATCGGCCTCGAATATAAAAGTGATCTTCACGTTCAAACTCAATTTTAAGTAGGCTCATAAATTCTGAGGGAGAAACTTTAAATTAAAATTCAATAAATGAATAAATATAAATAAATGAAGGAAGAGATATTAGTTCCCCTTTGAGGTGCCATTGAAGGCCTCTGTGAAGAGCGATCACCACATGATTATTATGTGGATGAAGTTAATGGAGAAAGAGTTCGCGTTGATAGGAGCCGTGCCACTCCTCACACCTGTCAGGCCATAGGTGTAACGCCCTCACAACTTGGGCAAGTGCGCGACGGGCAAAACCTCTTCACACGATGGTTGGACAACAAAACGACCCATGGGCGACCCGGGCGGGCGACCCGTGGGCGACCCGTGCATGACGGGCGGGCGAACCGTGGGCGACCCGTGCACGACGGGCGGGCGACCCATGCACAGTGAACCGGCGTACACGACGACGGATGGGCGCACGGTGGGCAAGCGCTCATTGGGCGCGGCGAGCAAACATGGGTGCAACGACGGGCGGGTCTTGTGCGACGGTGAACCGGGGCACTTATGCGACATAAGTGCGACAGACATACGGGCCAGCAGTGCGATGAACGAGTGCGGCTGCACGATGAGCGGGCACGGTTATACGATGAGTGGGCAGACCCGACGATGGGCTGGCGAACGCGACTTAAGCGGGCGACCCATGCACGATGGGCGGGGGACCCGTGCGACGAGCAGACACAGTCATACTATAGGTGGGTGCGGTTATGTGAAGGACGGGCGCAACAAATGCGACGGACAACCGAGCATAAGGCGACGAACAACCGAGCTATGGTGCAACGTTACTATGCGACAAAATGTATGTGCGACGAAAGGAAACGCTTGAATAAACCAAGTGTTGAGACCTTTATGTATATATGATGAACCATAAGCCAGGCCGACGTGTTAATATGTATTTTATGGGCGTTGAGTGGAGGATATGGGGGTCGGCCTTAAGGCTGGACACCCCTCTCCAAAATGAACGCAGAAACATATATTATGGAGGCTTGTACACACATATAAATATGTGTGGATAATTAAAACATAATATAATTTAATATATACGTAGGCTTGTATGTAACATGGTGGGGTCGGCCATGGGGTGTGCACCCCCCCCCCCTTAAACATATGGAGAAGCATATATATTATGGAGGATGGAGCTTCATTTCTCCATCGAACTTCGCTTGGATATCTTCGCATAAGGACAAGAGAGAAGTGCGAAGTCTTGAGGAAATGTGCATTCCTCATGCGCATAAGGAATAAAAGATCTCGCATGTTTTAGATTGAGTTATGTGAAGGGTTGTCACGGTTGAAGAAGATTTGGTACACGGTATTTGTGCAGGATTGTATGAGCGTCTTGGTAACCCGTGTGGGTACTCGCTCTTGGGCAAAGGTGCATAAATGTGTATGTAGAAGGCTGTCTTGTGCCTTGTTGTAAATATTTCTAAGTGTTGGCCTTGAGATTTGGCAAGCACACTTGTATGATGTATTATTGAATATTTTCATAATATATTGATATCGGGCAGACTTGTTCGGGAGTTGCCCCTCCCTTTACACTTGTGTGCAATTGTTGTTATCTTGGTTAATTGCATAAACGGTTAATGAATGTGTATGGGCTTCATTAAGTGTAAAGATTAATGCTTTTTACTTGGTTGAGAAAAATAAACTAAGTATGTTTATGTGAAAGGCGTAGTCCATGTGCATGAGTATTGTTAAAAAGAAAGTGTACGGTGGTGCCGCACCTCGCCGGACACGGTTGGAAGACTACGGTAGGCCTGGGGGCGTGACAGGTGGTATCAGAGCTCGGTCTAGAGCTGGTGAGCAGGGTTGCTCGTGACAGGTGAAGACAAGTACTTGCAGGTGAAGGAAGCTAGTTTCACACGAAGTGAAACAAGGGTCGGTTCATGGTTGCAGGAACTTGGTGAAGCTGGTAAAAGTTGGAACCGGGTGTCGGGGAATAGTACAGACGGTACTACGTGCTGGTCATACGATTTGGGCACTTGTCAGGTGGGCAAGTGGGACTGCGGATGGATAGGTATACACGGTTTGGGCGTCTGAACGAAGTACGAGCCGGGGAAAGCGAAGAACAAGGCATGGCAAGTTTGAAAGAAGGTGAAGGGAAGCTCTTGCTTACCTTATACAGGTTGAAGCGGTTGAAAAAGGAGAATCCCCGCATTCGTGAAGAGCTTGCAATCATGGAGAAGAACGTTGAAGATGAGCTTCTTCAACTTGGTTGGAGAATGGAGCAAGAAGCAGTTGCAGATTGTGCAAACCATGAAGAGGAAGTCATGATAGAAGAAGATGCTGCAGACTTGTTCATGATGGAAGTCGAACTTGAGGATGATCAAGTTGGACTAAGATCGCACAGTTTGTGGGCATGGACAGATGAGGACACTCGTATGGAAGAACACCATGATGATGAGGACATGATGAAGGGTGAAGTTGAAGCTGATCAAGTTGGGCCAGGATTGTGCAGCTTGTCAACATGGATGGATGAAGACTTGGATGAGGACACTCATATGGAGGGACCTCACGACATTGATGATGAAGCAAGTATTAGTAATTGTGTTTCATTTGGACATTTGGTAGATGGACCGTATGCTGGGAGAGGCAAAACCAGTTTGCCTATGCTAGAGGACATCTTACCATGGATGTTCATGATGGAACCTTGTATGGAGAAGCAAGGATTGTCAACTATTGCAGGACTTGTTAGGGCTGGTTGTGACCTCATGGTAGAAGGGGCAGAGGCCCTTGACAAGGGTGGAACTTGATGATCATTGTGGATGATTGGGTCATGCTTTAGCCACATGGCTAAGTGCCCGGCATGACTCATGAACAGATTGAAGGGCACACCCTTGGGTGGACTTCTCATGGCCGAGACCCAGAGATAGTCTTGGTGGACACTTTGGTGGAGGAGCTATGATGGAAGGGACTCATGATGATGATGATATGGTTGGGTGACCGAGTTCACTAAACCGAAGATTGCAGCTTGGATGAGGATGACCGATGTTGTGATGTACTTGGTTGGACTACATGGACAACATAGTCATGGACATCAGGTTAGAGACTTGAGGATGGCACATTGCAGATGATGAAGAGGGCTTCATGGACCTAAATGAGGCACATCGAGAGTTGATTACTTGGATGGAGTTGTGAGCAACTATGGAGCATTCCTACTACATGGAGAGCTGAGGCATCTTGCAGGGACCTTTTGGCCGAGACTTGTATGCTTGCTGAGGTGTTGGTTGGAGATGACTTATGGAGCTCATGATGACATGATGGAGACGGGACGTTATATATGTTGCAGTGGTGTTTGCCTTATATGGAGGAGTCTACGTCATGGCTGATAATGATCTTGGTGGGGAGCTACCAGGATGGTGTGTTGTCGGGACGACAACGTTTTCGGGTGGAGGAGAGTGTAACGCCCTCGCAACTTGGGCAAGTGCGCGACGGGAAAAACCTCTTCACACGACGGTTGGACAACAAAACGACCCATGGGCGACCCGGGCGGGCGACATGTGCACGACGGGCGGGCGACCCGTGCACGACGAGCGGGCGACCCGTGCACGA